>JAJOOS010023203.1:0-21301 GCA_029582725.1 Solanum chiquidenum
ACCGTAGGTCTGTCTGTGAGTCGGGACTTAGCCGATTTTCTGACTGAGTTCTGGGGAAGTTTTCTGTCACGAACCACGGACCTGCAGGACGGACCGTGAGTCCATCTACGGTCCGTGGATGGTGTCCGTGAGTGCCACATGTAACACCAGTAATAAAAAATCTCTATTTTCGAATACGGGGTGTTACACTTCTAAAACTTATTTTAAGACTTGAGTGAATGAGTAAGAGGATGAGAAGAGCTGAGTTCATATTTCAAAGTGAGTATTAAGGGAACTAAGTATTTCCAAGTGTAAACATTTTTAAAAAAAAATGAGAGGAAGCCTTGATTTCCAAGTAAGTTCACAAGGAGTTTCTTAGTATTATCTCTTTTAAGAGAATCTTTTGAGTAATTATATCAAATTGAGGAAGAGTTGTGTTTTTAAACATATGAGCATGAGTTATATATTATTGGGAGTAGTATTGAGCACCGATATGAAGATGAGTTCAGACAAGTCAAAATCCTCATAAACCATGTATGCCAACATGGGTAAAGTATTCATACTTTTTAGATGATTCCTTATTGCTTTGAAGCATAGGTTAGTGGATCCACTAAGTTGAGAATGTCCTATACTCCGATGTATAGGACAACTCTGGCAGTGTGGGCGAGACACTATATCATCAGGTAGCTCATAGTAAAGAGTTTATTATTGTATTTTTATATACATTGAGTTATTATCTACTTTTTTAAAAGCTTTATATATATATATATATGTCGTATCTTTAATTGTTGCATTCATATGGAGTTGAAGTGAGAATGTTTACCTTTCTATCAATTCATCTATATATCCCCATGTTCAGTTTTTCATTTGCATACTCTTACATTCAATGTAGTGATGCCATTTGACCTGCATCATTTCATGATGCAAATACAGGTATTCAGGATCATTAACCAGTGCTTCGTTGATCCCATCGCATTCCATCTAACTTTGGTGAGACCCCTTGCTTTCCAGTGGGCTTCACATTTTGGATTTTGTTTTGTTAGTATGTTGTGGATCTTGTCCCAACTTCCATCATAATATTTAGAGGCTTCATAGACAATAGTAGTTGAGGACTCTCTTCTAATTTCCCTTGTGATGTTTTAAAAACTTTAAGTTGAACACTTATGTTTATTTGAGTATTTCAGCTAGCTTTGAGTTAACATATTTTCATTAATGATGTGTTCGTTATGAGTTGAGTTATGCACTTGAGGTTCCTATTTCACTTGAGTAACTCTTCCCATGAGTAATGAGCCAGTTCAAGGGTTTGCTTGGGTACCAACAATGATTCTCGAGTGTCGGCTACATCCAGGGTGTAGACTCGGGGAGAACGAAGTTCAAGAGTCCTAGGGTGTCTATGAAGTTGTGTCTCTAGAGTCCTGGTTATCGGTGTAAAGCGTGCCATATCTATAATTAGGAGTATACAACATTTAGGAAACATTTCACTTCCTTCTTACTCTCTTTCGTGCAATAAAGTTCAACTCTATAAAAAATTCCTTCTAATTTGTGCTTGCACGTATCTTCAGATCATACCTCCACAAAGATTTATTCGAGGACGTCATGCTAGGATAAATGTTGATCTTGAGGATCAACGGGTTCCCAATGCACCAAAAGTGCAACTCCCTCAAGGAGAGGTGACAAATGTTGAGTTTCGGGATGCTATCCAAATATTGAGTTAAGTGGTGACCAACCAAACTGTTCAACAAAGAGGGGTTCATCAGGACGTGGTTGATACATCCAATATCCCTGAGTTCTTGATAATGAATCCTCCAGATTTCACAGGGTCAAATTTCACTGAAGTTATGAAAAACTTTGTGGAGGCACTGCAGAAAGTGTTTCAGGTTATGTGTGTTACCGATGCTGAGCTTATGGAGTTAGCTTCATACCAACTCAAGGGTGTTGCTATAATTTGGTGCGACTAATGGAAAAAGAGCAGGCTAAAGGGCCACCAATTGTGAGTTGGACTGCGTTTGAAAGTGCCTTCATGAGGCGTTTCTTTCCCCGTGAGCTGAGAGATGAAAAAGTAAGATAATTTTTCACTCTTAAACAGGAGTCCATGAGTGTGCATGAGTACAACCTCAAGTTCACTCAACTATCCTGTTATGCTACGGAGATGGTTGCTAATATGAGGAGCAGGATGAATCTATTTGCGCCTCGACTATCCCGCTTGTCAAGAAAATAGGGTAAAGCTACTATGTTTATAGGGTACATGGAAATAGCAAGAATCCATGTGATGTAGGTTGAGGAGGACAATTTCAATGATAGGGAAGAGTTTCGTAATAAGAGGTCCAAGACATCAGGTAATGAGTCCGGACAACAAAAGGCCAGAAATGCGAACCGGTCATCCTTTCAACAAAGGCCAACTGGGTCTGCTCCATCATCTACTGGTGCACCTGCACCAAAAAACAGAGTTGAGTTCAAGAATCAAAATTCGCAGAACTTTAGAGTTGAATCAACACAATTAGAACCCTTGAAGAATTGAATGAACAAAATTAGAACCCTTGAATAATTGAATGAAAACCTAACAAATTTAAGGAAATTGAATTGGAGGAAGCTTTGGGACTCAATGGGTGAATGGAACCATTTATGAACTCCCACTTACATTAATCTTGAAGCCCAAAACAATGGTGAAAAAAGAGACTTCATTTGGAAACCCTATCTTCTTTTTCCTTGATCTTTACAGAGAAAACTTGAGAGAATTTTGGGGATTTTGGGAGAATGAAAGGGAATGGGTAGTTTTTTAGAATAAATCATTTATAGGGTCTCTTTTAAAGTCAAAATGATGTAGTATAAGTATTAGGTTCATAGGAAAAGACCTAAATACCCTTGAAAATAACTGTCGAACAGACCCTACTACTGCAACTTATGGTTCGTAGGAATTCTTTCGGACAGTACTGGTCAACCGTAGGTTGAGTGACTAGGGCCTAAAACCTTTGGTAATTCCTAAAACACACTTCTAAGGACCATCGAACTTTCTACGGTTTGTATACCCCATCCGTAGACCTCAACTTTTAATTCAAAATTTTACTATGTCAGGATTATTTCTACGAGCCAACCCTACAACTCGTTGAACCCTTTCGTAGGACTGAGATCTTAAACCAAATCTCAGAATCCATCATACCAATGTCATCTACGGCTCGTTAAAACTCCTACACCTACCAAGTCATGGGTCAAACTTCAGGAACTTAATTTTCCAAAACATGCCTTTGGGTTCTATGTTTCCATTCCTACAGCCCGTAGTACTTCCTACGGTCCGTAGGTCTTTCTCGTAGACCACTGCTTTAGAAGGCTTTCTGTACTTGTCTTTCCTTTCTTAACTTTTCAACTTCCGAGGTGTTACAATATCTCCCCCTTGGGAACATTTATCCTCAAATAGGACTCATGCTAGCGTGAATAGAGTAGAAAAGAAACTAACAACCCAACATGAATGCAAATCTTATCATAATGCACATAAATATGGAGAATCACACCTAGCTAAATCATAACATAAAATCAAGTTTCCATGAATAATGCATGAATATGGGAACATGAGAATCACTAAAACACATGAATCTGATAGAATGATCCATGAGGAGCTAATACCTCAAGCAAGAATAGGAGCAGACGAAAAGAGATGAGGATATCGGGACATCAGATTGGCTTCGTCCTTCCAAATAGCACTCAGAACTAATTGATTCCTCCAAAGAACCTTCATAGAAGCAACTTTTTTGTTTCTCAACTCCCAAACTTGCCAGTCTAAAATCTCAATCAGAACCACTTCATAGGAAAAATTCTCTTTAACTCCCAAAACATCCAAAGGCACAATGGATGTCGGATCTCCAGCACACTTTTTCAATAAAGAGACATGGAAAACTGGATGTACCAGTACTAAATCATTAGGCAACTCGAGTTCATATGTAACCTTACCAACACGCCTAAAAATTTGATATGGACCCACATAGTGGACTTAGCCTCCCTTTCTTTTTGAATCTCATTACACCCTTCATGGGTGAAATTTTCAAGTAGACCCAATCATCAACATCAAATTCGAGTTATCTTCTTCTAACATTGGAATATGATTTTTGTCGACTTTGAGCCATTCTTAACCTTTCGTCAACAAGTCGAACCTTTTCCATAGCCTTATGCACCAACTCGGGCACTATCAAAGCAACCTCACTAACTTATATGAGACCTACACTTTCTACCAATAAGCCTCAAAAGGTGCCATCCCAATGCTAGAATGATAGATATTATTATACACAAATTTGATCAAAGGCAAATGATCATCCCAATTACCCTTAAAATAAATCACACAAGCTCTTAACATGTATTCCAAAGTCTGAATGGTACGCTCAACATGTCCATCAATTTGAGGGTGAAAATTCATGCTAAGTTTCACTTGAGTACAAAGACCCTTTTGAAATAACATCCAAGAAAACTAAGATGTAAATAGAGTACCTCGATCGAAGATAATGAACAAAGACACTTCATGCAACCTTACCATTTCCTGAATATAAAGCTTGGCATAATTTCCGAGGATAATAATATCTTGATGGGGAAGAAAGTGAGCCGATTTTGTCATTCAGTCCACAATAATCCAAATTGAATCAAATTGTCGATGAGTGCGGGGTAAACCCGTAATGAAATCCATATTCAAATCTTCAAATTTCAGGTAGAAATAATAATGTTTTGAGCCAAACCACCCAGTTACTGATGCTCGACTTTCACTTGTTGACAATTCAGACACTTAGCCACAAATTCTGTAATATCCTTTCTTCATCACATTTCACCAATAGACTTCCCGCAATTTATGGTACGTCTTAGTGGCTCCCAAGTGAATAGAATACCAAAAACTGTGAGCTTCTATCAGAATCTAGTTTCTCAACTCATCAATATTCGGAACACATAACCGACATTCATTTCGAAGGACAAGATCTATGGCTTGGGAGAAAGCCTCGATTAATTTTTTAGAAACTAAATTCTTTAAGTCAACTAATACTGGATCAAGATCTTGCTTAGCCTTCATAACCGATACAATAGACAATTATGAACCATTATGAACAACTGCACCACCTTCATTAGAGTCAACTAAGTGAACACCCAATCGGGTCAATCTATGAACATCACGAACTAGCTCTTTCTTATTATCCTCAACGTGAGCCACACTATCCATTGATAGTTGACTAAGAGCATCCGCCACCATATTCTCCTTTCTAAGATGGTATACAAAATTCATGTAGTAATGTTTTAACAATTCATGCCACCTCCTTTGGCGAAGATCAAGATCCTTTTGAGTGAACACATAATTCAGACTTTTATGGTCCGTAAATATGTCTACATGAACACCATACAAGTAATGTCTTCAAATCTTTTGAGAAAACAGCACCACCGCTAACTCCAAATCATGAGTCGGATAATTCTTCTCATTCACTTTTAATTGCCTTGAAGTGTAAGCAATGACTTTCTCATGTTGCATCAAAACACAACCAAGACCAATTCCTGAAGCATCACAATAAACCACGAAACCATCTGACCCTTCCGGTAATGTCAAAATGGAAGTCGAAGTAAATTTATTCTTCAACTCTTGGAAACTCTTCTCACAAGCTTTCGACCATAGAAATTTCACTTTGTTTTGAGTTAATGTCGTCAAAGGTGAAGTAATGGAGGAAAACCCTTATACAAATCTTCTATTATAACCGGCCAAACCCAAAAAACTCCGTATATCCGAAGCGGACATAGGTCTTTACCAATTCTGAACTGCTTTGATTTTCTTAGGATCAACTTGAATACCTTCACCGAAGACAATATTGCAAGGAAAGCAACATAACTAAACCAAAAATCACACTTGCTAAACATATCATACGATTCACGGTCCTTGAGAATTTGCAACACAATCCTAAATGATCAACATACTAATCCTCACTCTGTGAGTAAATCAAAATATCATCGATAAACACAATTGTAAACATGTCAAGGTATTGCTTAAATACCCTATTAATCAAATTCATGAATGCCTATGGGGCATTAGTCAACGCAAAAGACATTACCAAAAACTCAAAATAACCATACCGAGTTTGGAAAGTCCTCTTCGGAATGTCATTCTCCTTTACCTTTAATTAGTGATAGCCCGACTAGAGGTCAATCTTAGAGAAGTAGCGCTCTCCTTGGAGTTGATAAAATAAGTCATATATCCTTGGAATATGATACTTATTCTTAATGGTAGCCTTATTCAATTGACGATAGTCAATACACTTTCGGATAAAATCATCCTTCTTTCGAGCAAACAACAGTAGAGAACCCCATAGAGAGATACTCGGTCTAATAAAACCCTTATCCAACAAATATTTCAATCGGTCCTTTAAGTCCTTAAGTTCTATTGGGGCCATATAGTAAGGAGGAATAAATATAGGTTGCCTATCTAGGAGAAGGTCAATACTGAAGTATATTTCCCTTTTGGAAGGAATATCAAAAAGATCATCAGGAAACACTTCCAGAAACTCATTCACAATCAGAACTGTTTCAAGAGTAGGGGCTTCAGAATCTATATCCCTAACCCAAAAAAGATGATAATTGTGACCCTTAGAGATCATCTTCCTAGTCTTTATCAAGATACAAACTGACCCTTAAAAAGATAATTTCCCCTTTCCATGACATGATAGTTTCGTTCGGAACTTTAAAAGTGACCAATCGGGTACTACAATCTATGGAAGCATAACATGCATGAAGCCAATCCATCCCAAGAATAACATCAAAATCTAACATAACAAGCTCTATAAGATCAACATGAGTGACTCTATGAGAAATGGAAAAAGGACAATGTAACATCTCGCTAATTGAAAGAACTAGAATGAGTTAGAATTGGAAAGAGTCATTTTAGGAAAAAAGGAAAAATCTGGAAAATTGGTTAAGTTAAGTTAAGTCTGGGTTTTTGGTCAACTTTAAACGACCATAACTCCTAGATAAGGATGAGTTAGGTGTTCTTCCAGATACCATTGAAAATATCTTGGAATTATCTTTCCAACGCCACTGAGTTTTCTCAGTTTCGAGTTTGTATGAGTGAGATATGCTCATTTGAAGTTGGGTTGTCGAGATAATGAAAGTCAAAACCGTATTTTAGAAGGGTATTGTAGTCTTTTCACTACCCAATTAATTAATTTCGTTTTTGGTAATTAAGTTGGGGTCTAAAATGATTGGATTCAGTTTTCGCTTTTGAAATTAGAGTTAGGGTTTTTAGAGAAGAGAAAAGAAGAGGAGAAAAGAGGAGAAGACACAAGGAATCGTCAAGTTCTTGATGCTAAGATCGTGGATTTCATCAAGGGGTGATCCCTATGAGGTATGTGAGTTCACATAGCATTGGGTTATTCACCCATGTGTCAAACATGTTTATTTCAGTATATTTTTTGTCCTAAAATATTGAGACTTTGATGTTCTTGAGTTGTATTCTTGAATTGCTTTCGTTCTTGAATTTTTGATGAGATTGAGGAGTTCTTGAGAGTTTAAGGTTGATTTTAGAGTAGTGTTTGATTAGATTCTTGTGTACATATGTTGGGTATCTGAATCTAAAGAGGAATTGAGAAAAAGAATCAAATTTAGGCGAATTGAGGTTAGAAAATGAAGAAGGAACAAGTCGGGCAAATCTGGGTACCAGGTCCGCGTCGCGGACCTATTTCTCATGATTGACAAAGTTATCTTCATGTCGCAGAGCAGTCACGGATCGTTCTGCCTAAAAAATTATTTCGCGACCAAATAATTAAATGCATCTCCGTGTTGCAAACTTTCTTTCAGACAGTGATTTCTTGATCTTTTCTCATGTTTAACTATCTAAAAATACTCCTAAATGTCATGAGATCTTTCCTATCACAAATAACAATCCTTGAATCCATAACTCAATTCAAGGAAAGTTAAGAGTCAAGTCAAGAGAAGTTAAGAGTCAAGTTAAGAGAAATTCATAAAGTTTTCCAAAAGTCTTTCACAAACATTTTAACTTTGTGTTATGACTTAAGCTTTGAGTTGAGTAAAGAGTAAGAGTAAAGTTCATTTTTTCAAAGATTATACGGGAACTAAGTATTCCCAAGAGTTAAAAATGTTTCCATATTTGAGAAAGAAAGGAAACACCGATTTCCAAGAAAGCTTTTAAGATAAGTTTTAAGTAATTATCTCAAACCAAAGAAAGAGATTTATTTTTAAAACATATGAGTTGCGCATATTTTGGGAGTAGTATTGAGCACCGATATGGGACGTGAGTTCAAAATAACTCAAGTCTCCATAAACCATGTAGCTATCATGGGTAGAAAGAATTATACTTTTTAGATGACTCTTTAATGCTTTTTAGCATAGACTAGTGGATCCACTTAGTTAAGGCGTTCTATATGATGGAAAAGTATAGGACAGTTCTGGCAGTGTGGGCAAGACGTTGTATCATCACTTAGGTTCAAGTGGTGGTTGTCGGTTAGAGAAACTCACACACTATTATATTACTTTATTATATGAGTAAACTGAGTTGCTATTGTATTTATTTAATACATTGAGTTGTCATTTACTGTTTTAAATGCTTTGTATAAACTTCACCTTTATTGTTGTTTTTACTTTGCATTTGAGTTGAGTTATTCATGAGTTGAGTAAAGCCAAGGTAAGTGTTCCTTTCAGATTCCTTTCAAACTTATGTTATGTTTATCTTTCCCCTTGCATACTTGTACATTCAATGTATTGATGTCATTTCGCCTGCATCGTTTTATGATGCAGACATAGGTAACCAGGATCATCATCCAGCACCTCGTTGATCCAGTTGAGCACTCAGAGTCAATTGGTTAGTCTCCTTGCTTTCCGGAGGAATCCTTTTACTTTGGTTTCTAGTATTACAGTTGTTAGGATGATCGGGGGTCTTGTCCTGACCTCCCTCTTTGTTTTTGAGGCTTCATAGATGAGTAGTTATAGTTCTTTAGTCTTTCTGTTTTCAGTTGTATACGTTAAGACTTGAGGTGCCATTTTGGCTAAGCTTTATATCGCTTTAAGTTATTGCATGAGTTATATTTTGAGATTGTCCCTTATATTTAAGTCTTCCACTGAGTAAGTAAGCCAGGCCAAGGATTCGCTTGGGGCCAGAAATGGTTCTCGAGTGCCAGTTCCACCCAGGGTGTAGGCTCGGGGCGTGACATACAATTTCTATAGACTATCTTAGCCACTATAGAATCACCAACGTGAGTAGAGATGAAATGCATTAGAAAGGATTTCAGGACCAACATCAAATTTCATGGCCACATAAGGAATAACAAACGATAAGGTAGCACCCAAATCAAGTAAAGAATACATATCAAAATGAAATATTTCCAATATATGGTCACCACATCTAAAGTATATGTGTGATCTTGTCAAGTCTAAATAGCATAGAATCAATTTTGCCTCAAAGCACTTGAATTAGAACCACTTATAACACCTCATATTGAAAAAAAAGAGGAAAAATACAGATTTTGGGATGATGTATGTGTCTATGGGTCCCATCTGTGGACCGTAGAAGCTTCTACAAGCCATAGATGACAACCGTAGGAACTGGGGAAAATAATTTTTTGAATCAAGTCTAGTACCCTTTTTTACGGTTCACCAGGATGGTTCGTCATTCCTTGTATGAGTCGTAGAAGGTCTCGTAGGAGTGTCCCAGCCTTAGTGAAATTTTAAGGGTCAAGGTTTGCTCTATGGTTGTTTATGTACAGTCTGTAAGAAGACCGATGAGCCGTACATATCATCAAAATTGGTTAAAAATTTGAAGTCCCAGTAACTAATCTACTATCGATCAATACGGTCCGTAGAAGGACCTACGGACCGTAGGTTTAACCGTAGATGTGTCCCGACAGTTATTTTCAAAGGGGCTTTTGGATTTTTTCCTAATTGTTTTAACCCAATACTATGTCATTTTACCTTCTACCATAAGCCCTTTATAAATGTACTTAACCCCCAAATTATCCATTTTAACTCATTCTCCTAAATTTCCTAAGACTTACCAAAGTCATCCTCTCAATTCTCTCAAGGCTAAGGAAGAAGAAGAAGAAGAGCTAGGGTTCCATTCAAATCTCCAATCTTCCACTCTTCTTGGCCTTTTGGCATCAAGGTATATGTGTATTTACCCATGGAGTCCTTTCCTCCGTGGCGTCCCAAGGTTTCCAAGTTCCGCTTTCAATTCAATTTATTCAAGCTAGGGTTTCAATTCAATCTCATGAGTTTCATTCATTCATGATTTGTTGTTGTTGATTTAGTCTTCTAATTCATTATTCCATGTTAATACATGATAGTTAGTTGAAATTGTGTTCACCCATGCCTAGATTATGATTTTTTCCACTATAAACCCTATGATGACCTCATGAACCTATGAATTTATGAAAATATGAATGTTTTCATGAATTTATTGTAAATGAATTAATGATGCTTTGAAAGGAAAGTAGTGATGTTGTGGTGAAAGGATTTCTCACTTACTATGATGATCATGATTATGAAAGGTATTTCACACAAATGAATAACATTGGTGAAAGGTTTTCTCATCCATGTTGAATTATGTTTAAGGATCTATGCTATGTTTTGATCTTGAAAATATGAATTGTATGTTAAATTGATATTTAACTTTTATATATTCCATTGGGATTTAGACTTAGAACCGAGAGGGCTTTGAGATGGAGGCTCAATTAGAGTAGTCTCTAGTAGCAACCTCTAGTCCCTAACTACTTGCCCCGTAGGATTATCTTAAATGACCTATCTAGTGGATGCACTTTAGCAAAACATGACATGTACAGATTCTACCTTGGCAAGTAGATTCGATTTCTCGGTGTGAGGGATATACCGGATTCCATAATATAGCTCTCATAGTCTTATTATCGGTTAAAGCTAAGATCCTAGAAAATTACTATGTTTTATTCAAAGCTTTTATTATGTCCTTTACTTCAAATGCTTTGACTATATCATGTGATTTCCATGTTCTACTTCCTTATGTTTAAAATGTCCAATAATTGATTATGTCTACATGATGTAAACTACTTATACTCTCATTGTTCATGTTTATGCATAATACCTCATACTTTGTACATTTCATGTACTAACGCATACTTTCGCCTACATAATCTAATGAATGTAGGGTACGACGTTCCTACTCTGCATCATCATGGCTAGTTAGCTTCTTAAACATTGAAGATTGGTAAGTCCTCATGTTTCGAGGACCAAGACTCTTTTATTGCTTTATGTATTTTCATTTATGACTTTGTATTTGATGTATGGGTTACGTCCCAATAACTTTTCTCATTATGTATTAGATGGCTTTGAGACTTATGTTAGACTTCCGCTTTCGTCAAACTCTTTTGATATATAAAATGCTATCTTTAGAATTCTTTAAGTTTCTATTATCTTGTATGATATATGCTACGTGGCTTGTGTATGGCCTCTCGGGGTTCTATACGCCATGTTACGCCTAAGGTGTACTTTGGGTCGTGACACCACTAGGTTTAACTTGCCTACCATCCTTTCCCTTAGTAGCAAGCAATGGGTAATCTCTCATCTTTTTACCATCATACACTCAAATGTACTCTTCAAAAAATAATTAAAAGAGGCATCGGTCGTCGTCAATAAAAATACACAACTAAGAGTCGGGGTCAAATCTTATATGGAATGGTATATTGTAGAGAATTTTGACAGGAAATTTGGATTGTAAAATGACATTTCTAGTAGTGAAAACAAGTGGGTGGATAATTCCACCAATTTAATAATAGGATTTGGTTATCAATGGGCATAATTAAACTAAAATTATAGAAAATGCAGGAAGTAACAAGTAATCTAGGGTACAGGGATTGGAAGTCAATGTCACATAGGGGTAATTGTGTTTCTCTACAATGATGTACCTTCATGAATATGTTAGGTCATCTTCAATGATGCTAATCTTCTTCTGATCTCATAGATCCTTGCATAGAATCTCCTTTTGGTCTCATCTATATGGATACTAAATAACCAATACCTTACTCTATTCTCTTGATCGATGCATAAATAGGGCAAATAGATCTAAGTCATCCGACCCATAACCTTTATTTTCAAGAATGTTACAGACATCAAACTTAAATTGCTAGTATCAGACTATTTACCCACTCCAATCAATATCTTTTGAGCATCGACGAGACATCGAAAGTGGGAATTAAGTTTGCAACTTAACCCATAAATTAATCCCATGCTAATTAGCCCAAATTTATGTATGAACAACAGTAAAACATAATATAACACAATACCCACTACATTAAATAAACACTCAACACCATAATTGCACTCCTAGATCTTGGGATTTTAGCCACCCATCAGAAAAAACAAAGGAATTGTACCTTTCACAAAAGCAGCCATAGGTAACATGAAATTAAGCAATTACAAGCAAACCCACTTTGGATTCAACTTCAATTTGTCAATTTAAAGAACAAAGTTGAAATATCCCAAGAACTAGGAAATTTTCTTCTCAAGGTAAAGTGTTTTTCTCTCTTCACTTGTTCATACACCAAAAAAGTATTGCTCCTTACATGAACTCTCTTCTTTTTTCTCTCCTTTGGGCTATTTATAATTTCCAAATTTGTTACAATATTCAATATGCTACCCATTAGGTGACGTTAGTCGGGCTCGCCGAGCTCATTCGGTGAGTCGTCAATTGTGCTTCAGCTCGCCTTTTCTTGCTCTAGGCTTCAGGTTTTGAACCTCAGTCAATAAGCTCATTCGAGTTTTCCTTTCATATTCGGCGTATCTCCGAGTACCTCTTAGTTTTCCTTTTAAGCCTTTAATTTTTCTCATTGTACTGTCGCTTTCGGTGATGGTCAACATGTTCGCCCTTTCTCATTCTGCGAGTCTCCTTTCCTTTTGGAGTCCACTGACCTGCCTAAATAAATACAAGTGTTGTGCACTGTCAAATTTGGTGAGTTCATGATTACTAGGCGATTCGACTTTCTTGTTTTGTGATCATCAGTGTGTAGTTTACATTTCTTTTTATGCTTTTGACCATTCTTTCAAACATTCATCCTTGCCTTGTCCTTTAGCCTTCATAACTGTAAATCATCAAAATATCATTAGAATAGGACATAATTAGGCATTGACTACACTAATTGTTTAGCTTAATAGGCCTCAAATTAGTGCAAATCTACCACTAATCAGACCACTCTTTCCACATTTAAAGCAACTATTTGTACCATCCAAACACTTGCCATTATGTTTCTTACCACAGCTAGTGCAAGCGGGAGTAGAGGATCCATTACCACCATTTTCTCCTTGAGGCTTAGGGTTAGACACCCTGTCAGCATTAGTGGAACCTTGACTGGAAAACTTTTGTTGGAATTGTGGACGCCTTTGTCCACCGAACCTAGAATGAGAAAAGTCAGCATCACCAATCCTTGACCTCTTGGACTGTTTTCCTTTCTTTGAGCTTATTCTCTTCAATTTGGTGGGCATGTATAATAGAAACAGGAGATATCCATCTTTTAATCTACATGGCGGTACGACACTCTTTGACAACCAAGTCGAAAACACCCATTACAAACTTACTCATACTTGCCCTAGAGTCGGCAACCATAGTTAGAGCATACTTAGCCAATTGAGTGAACTTCAAGGCATACGCCTTCACACTCATATTGACTTGACAGAGATTAATGAACTCAAGCACTTTCCCTTCTCTCATTTAAAGAGGAAAGAAACAATCAAGAAAAGCTCCCTTAAATTTCTCTGATAATCAACAGGACCTGCATCAATAGCCCTTTCACTTTTCCATTGTTAAAAACACTCTTGAGTTTATAAGCGGCCAACTCCACCTTCTCAACGGTAGATAATCTCATAATTCCCACTATCCTATACACCTCATCAATGAAATCTTGAGGATCCTCATCAACCTTAGACCCATGAAATTTTATAGGATTCATCCTAGTGAAATATCTTATCCTTGTCGCCACCATACCTGCATTTGTGTTCACGGGAGCATTAACCTATCTATTATCTTGAGCCTTCATAGCTTGAGCCAACACTTGGAAAGTGGATCAAAATTCAACATGATTCACTTGCTCGGCCAAAGGATCAACGAGAAATTTAGGAGCCTCGGGCTCCACATTGTTGTTGCCCGCATTCCTTCTCATGTAAGCTCTTCGAGGGGCCATATTTTGAAAAGGATCAAACATGATTTAGGAGAAAAATATTTACAGAGATAGACTCTATGGCAAGACTTTAAAGTAATGAAAAAGGTGAAGTTTCCCAAATGCTTTGTAGCCCCCTATTCATAAATGTGGAACATTTCACACTCATGAACAAGACACTACTCAATGCATCTTGTCCGACATCCTCGAACCTTCTCTAGAACCTTGTGCTATGA
The DNA here is from genome assembly GCA_029582725.1 of Solanum chiquidenum. Lineage (NCBI taxonomy): Eukaryota > Viridiplantae > Streptophyta > Magnoliopsida > Solanales > Solanaceae > Solanum > Solanum chiquidenum. The sequence goes on from JAJOOS010023203.1 coordinate 14,348, forward strand.
ATACCAAGTTTATCATGACCTAAATGTAATACCCCGAAAACTAGTAGGTCAAAACTAGAGCTTTTCGTAAGGGTTATAGAGCTTTACGTGAAGGTTTTGGAGTTTGACGTGAGGGGTAGAATCATAAAATGGCTTCCCGTTCTTAGAATGAGGGCTTTAGGGTTAAACTTCAAGGTACGAATCCCCAAGGACCAACCAAGGGGTCCTTCAGGAGGACCCTAAAAATAGCCCCAAAAGCTGTCAAAAAATAGGCCACACACGAAGGGGGCCCATACCCCGTGGGGGAGGGTCGTGGGTCAAGGGGTTCCATCCAGGTTCCAGTACCTCACCCACGAAGGACCATTACGGTCCGTAGACCCACCCATGGTCCGTGGGTCTGGGTCTCGTGGGTAGGGGCAGTTTTAGTTTTTAAGTTGATAAGTTGGGGACTTAGGGGTTAATTTATTATTAGTTAGGGGTAAAGTGGTGTTGTTTTATTAGTAATTAGACCACCTATATAAACCTAGTAGACCCCGAAACTAAATTATTTCATTCATTCTTCCAAGTCCCTAAAACAAACCCAATTCCCTCCAAGAAATTCTCTCTCTAGAAGTAAAGAAGAAAATTAGGGAAAATTCCTCCATTGATGCAAGAATTATAAGGGATTTATAATCAAGGTATGTTATCTTATTCATCTATGGATTCTTCCATCCATAGATCCCTCTATATTTCACCCAATTGTGAAGATAAACCTCAATTCTAGCTAGGGTTTCTTCCTATATTGTGGGTAGTGTTGAGTATGATTCCAATTGAGTGGATAGTACTCGTTTATGATTGATTTAGCATTGAATTATGTTATTATGATGAATTTAGATTTTTCCATGGTTAATCCTAGTCTAATTGATGAAATTGAATCATGTGGGTTTATGCCATGAGAGGTGAAATTGAGGATTCATAGGTGACCTTCTAGAATTGATGTTATGAGTAGTAATTGTTCAAGAATAGGAATATATAGATATGAATTGAATTAGATTGTAGTATTTATGATGAATCCGGACTTGTAAAGTTTGAAGTTGAACTTTTATGATGAATTATGATTAGAATCACTTAATAACGAAGCATGTGGTTAGAATACCTTGAAATCTAGGTATGTATGATGATTGTAAGAAGTAAAGCTTTGAGAGTAAGGCTTGTAGTCTTGAATGTTTATTTCTAGGGTTTTGAAGGTAAAGCTAAATATGATGAATTATGTATATTAAGGCCGTAAGAGGGAAGTTGACTAGATGATGGTAGACTATTAGATAAAATTGTTGTGGAAGAACTTTACCCACCTAATCTACCTCATGAATGGTTGAATGAATAAAGTGATAGAATCACATGAGTTAGGATGATATCCATGTCTAGTGTATCAACCCTAGGTGTGATGATTGAAAGTAAGCTTTGAGCCTCAATGAGGTAAAGTATGAGATTATGCTTATAGTAATTGAACTATTTGAATCATGTTATCATCCATGTATAATGTAGTCATTCTAGATGTGTTTATTTGATATGATTATGAATATATCCATGCCTAATGTAGTCATTCTAGGTGTGATGATTTAATATGAGCTTTGACCCTTCAAGGGGAAAGATATGGTATTATGCATGTTTATGAAGTTGAGTACATGCTTTAGAAACACTTTAAGAGTAAAGTAAATATGCTCATAATCTAGTTGTTGTGTTATTGAAAGGTTATCCTTAGGTACACACTTATGCATGAATATGATATGATGTGAAAGGTTTGTCGCATGTTGTGATTCTATGGTTGGAATACTAGTCCCACCTAATGAATCTATGAGCTTTAGTATGAGTTATGTTGGATCGAGTGTCAAGACATTCTTCCACAAATACGAACTTAAGTCAAGACTTAATGTGAAATCAATGGGACTTAATGACTAGCACCGAGTGGATATGAATATGAGATGAAAGCTTACACGATAGTTGAGTCCGGCTTCCCCTTGAAACCTTATACACTATTTGAGTCCGGCTTTCCAAATGGATTCCTTCTACAATAGTTGAGTCCAGGTTCCCAAATGTATGTATCTCATGAGATGGAAACCTTCTACCTTAGTTGAGTCCGGGTTTTTAGAAGCAATCTCATTATCCCATAACTATGTGCTCTCGTAGGTTACTTAGTTATTCGATCCATCTAAGCTAAGAGTATGGTTCTACCCTCGACAAGTAGAACAACCCTTTTTCGGTGTGGTGTAGACACTAGATTCCATGTTAAGCTCACATGGTCTATGTCGGTTAAGGCTTATGTCCCCAATATGGTAGTAGTATAAACAAGAATATGATTTATGAACTATTGGTACTTAAGAAGCTTTACTTAGTATGGGTAAGAGTATGAGATATTACTTATAAATTGCACAAGTATGCTTTGAAGGTATCTATGGTATGTTAATTTTATGTTATGATGATTTATGTAATGCATATGCTTATGGCTTATGCTTGTGATGTATGTTTGATGGATTGTTGCCCTAGTTTCCTTCCATGATATGATTGACTAAAGGTGATAGGATCCCTTGTCTAAGAGAAGTAATCTAAAGGATAAAATCAAATATGATAAAGAGGTAAGATGGCCTAAAGAGTTGTACCTAGCCTAGGTGGGATTATGGGGTCTCATCTATGCATTTCACAAGTATGACTTGTAGTTTACTTAAGGAGTTTCTTTTACGTTATGAAAGTTTAAGTACTAGCTAAGCCATGAATATGAAATATTTCCTATGTGTAAGGATTATGCTCTATGATGACTAGTGCTTACATGATATCTATGTTAGAGGTTGTGCTTATGACGATGTTGTTATCTCCTATGATTTTAGTCTATGCTTTAAGATGATGTCTCTAACTCTTATGACTCAAGTTAATTGATCCTTATGATTATGGTATATGTCATATGTTGACTAATGCCTCTTATATGCTTATGTGATGGTTTATGCTAGCTAACATATTTAGTACATTTGGTGCTAACGCATACTGTTGCCTACATTCTCATCAAATATAGGGTTCGGTGATTGGAGTTTTATTCTTGAGGATAGGTTTCTAAGGAGCAAGGAATTGAAGATTTGGTGAGTCCTCATAGCTTTGAGGACAAAGCCACTATCCCCTTATGTCTTTCATTTTTATGTTTTGAGACTATTGTATGGGCTGTGCCCCAAAGGTTTTATTCAAAGTTGAGTTTAAATGGTTTGAGACAAAGTGTAGTAAGACTTCCGCTTGTTTTTACAAAAGACTTCGATTGTATGAAAAAGATTTTAAATTTTTTGTACTTTTCTATTATCTTATGTTATGATATGCTAAGGGCTTGTATGAGACCCCTTCGGGGTCAAGTAAGCCATGTTACTTTTAGGGTGTACCCCTGGGTCGTGACAAACTTGGTTATCAGAGCACAAGGTTTAGAATGGTTCTAGGATTGTCTCAAACCACGTCTAGTAGAGTCTTGTTCATAAATGTGAAATGCGCCACATTTATGAATAGGAGGCTATTTGATGTTTAGGAAACTTCACTTCTTCATTCTCTAAGTCATGCCATAGAGTTTAACTCTATAAGGTCTCTCTCTCCTACTCCTTATCTTATGGTCTTTAGGATATGACTACTCGAAGGGCTAATGCTACAAGGAGCGAGGGAGAAAAGGTTGGTTGTGATGCCAGTTATGGCTATGTGACTAAATAGGACTTGATATGCTAGATTTAAAAGTCATCCTTAGGATGGATTGGTAGTATTATTGTCATGCTCCTATGTGATTGTAGAACCCGTATAGTCAAATTGTTAGTTCTTGAATGATCCTATATGAGAGTGGAAGGGGGAAAATCTATGTCCTAAGCTTGGGTTATGTTGACTTTGAGGGTTGTATGTACCACCTAGTTGGGTTAGGGAGAAGAGTTCAAGTGTTGACCAACTTCAAAGAGTTAGTTATCTTTGAAGATTGATCTTAAGTATGGTCATTTTGAGTAGGGTGTTTAGATAATACCTAGATATGATTGGTTGGTAGACCCAACCAAAGGTGATGATATGGATTGAAATGGTTTAGAATTGTCTTAATCCGACCTTAGTAGAATTGAAGGATACATGAGGGTAGGGGTTTGGCCGGTAGAGAGAGTTGCTTTAGTTGTGGTGAGAGTGGCCACAAGATGGGGGATTTTCCAAAGGCAAAGGCTATGAGAATAGTAGATAAGCAAGTTCCTCCTAATGGCTCTAGTATGTGTTTTATGCTTTATTAGATTCTGGTATTGCTTGTCTTTTGTGACTTGATAAGTTAGACCTTGAAGTTGTCTTTAGTACGAATGGGCTTCATTGTGGTTTATGATATTGATGGCAGAATCCTACTTGGCCTTTTGGGTTTTGGGTAGGTTGAAAGGTTTTGTTTAATAGGGTGTGTAAGTAATTCCTAAATGTGTTGAGTAAGTAGACTCCTATAAAAAAAGAGTAGTAGGGTAGTTCACCATGGTTTAGAGTCATCTTGCGTGATGGATATGAAAGTTTAGTGATAACTTGCTCCGACCTTAGAATTGAAATAAATGAAGCTTAGAAGAGTCTGTATAGGCTTAATCCCAAGGGGGATATGATGTGCTTATATAGTAAGGTCGTTGAGTGTTCTTCATGTCCATGATTTGGGTTGGCTTGAAATTCTCACCTTGAAAGGTGTAGTAAGTTTTGGGAAGTTTAGTCTCGGTTTTGTAGGCTCATTGAGATTTTAAGTAATGTTGGTAAGGTTGCTTGTGAGCTAGATTTTCTTAATGAGAACCTTTCTAATTTAGAAGTACCGGTTGGGATCTTAGACCGGCAAGTTAAGAAATAGAAGAAAGAGGAAGTAGTTTCCCTGAAAATATTGAGGAGTGATCTTTTAGCAAGGGTTTAGTTGAGGGTGCTACTTGGGAGGCCAAGGTCAAATAAGAAGTCCCAATATCCTTATCCTTTTTCCTTGTATTCCTCCTTTAGCATTAAGATGATGAGTTCCTCACTATTTGTTCTTTATGTGGAGTCATGTGTGTATTAGATGTGGCCATGATTTCCTTATATGATGCATGTTCATGAAAGCTTGTGATTTAAAAGAAAATAAGTTTTCATGATTAAATTTTCCTCATGTTGTTGTGCATTTAGTATGAGTTGCATATTTAGCTTCATAAGATGAATAGATGAACATACCTTAGTTCGGAGTTGAGAGATTTCTCCTTGAATAAATGCTTTTGATAGTAAATTGCACATGAGCTCCATGAGACCGTGATGAGCATGTTTTAGTTTGGAAATGATAGGTCCTCCTTAAATACGAGTAGAAATATAATTTCATGTATTTTGGATTGTTAGATGTAGTTCCTACTCTCTTGTGTTGCATCGAATATGTTTAGCTTGGAATTGAAGTTTTCCTACTTTGTTGTTGTGCATTTAGAAGTGTTGCATGCATGATGGGCTTCTAGTCTAGAGTCATTTCCTTTAACAAGTGTTTAGAATCGTCATTCGAGGATGAATGATCCCAAGGGGTATATATTGTAATACCCCGAAAACTAGTAGGTCAAAACTAGAGCTTTTCGTAAGGGTTCTAGAGCTTTACGTGAAGGTTTTGGAGTTTAACGTGAGGGTTAGAACCGTAAAATGGCTTCCCGTACTTAGAATGAGGGATTTAGGGGTTCAACGTCAAGGTAAGACTACCCAAGGACCAACCAAGGGGTCCTTGAGGAGGACCCTAAAAACAGCCCCAAAAGCTGTAAAAAAATAACCCACTCACGAAGGGGGCCCATGCCCCGTGGGGGAGGGTCGTGGGTCAAGGGGTTCCATCCAGGTTCCAGTACCCCATCCACGAAGGACCATTACGGTCCGTAGACCCACCCATGGTCCGTGGGTCGGGGTCTCGTGGGTAGGGGCAGTTTTAGTTTTTAAGTTGATAAGTTGGGGACTTAGGGGTTAATTCATTATTAGTTGGGGGTTAAGTGGTGTCATTTTATTAGTAATTATACCACCTATATAAACCTAATAGACCCCTAAGCTAAATCAATTCATTCATTCTTCCAAGACCCCAAAATAAACCCAATTCCCTCCAAGAAATTCTCTCTCTAGAAGTAAAGAAGAAGAAGAAGAAGAAGAGAAGCAAATTAGGGAAAATTCCTTTATTGATTCCAGCATTATAAGGGCTTTATAATCAAGGTATGTTATCTTATTCATCTATGGATTCTTCCATCCGTAGATCCCTCTATATTTCCCCCAATTGTGAAGATAAACCTCAATTCTAGCTAGGGTTTCTTCCTATATTGTGGGTAGTGTTGAGTATGATTCCAATTGAGTGGATAGTACTCGTTTATGATTGATTTAGCATTGAATTATGTTATTATGATGAATTTGGATTTTTCCATGGTTAATCCTAGTCTAATTGATGAAATTGAATCATGTGGGTTTATGCCATGAGAGGTGAAATTGAGGATTCATAGGTGACCTTCTAGAATTGATGTTATGAATAGTAATTGTTCAAGAATAGGAATATATAGATATGAATTGAATTAGATTGTAGTATTTATGATGAATCCAGACTTGTAAAGCTTGAAGTTGAACTTTTATGATGAATTATGATTAGAATCACTTAATAATGAAGCATGTGGTTAGAATGCCTTGAAATCTAGGTATGTATGATGATTGTAAGAAGTAAAGCTTTGAGAGTAAGGCTTGTAGTCTTGAATGTTTATTTCTAGGGTTTTGAATGTAAAGCTAAATATGATGAATTATGTATATTAAGGCCCTAAGAGGGAAGTTGACTTGATGATGGTAGACTATTAGATAGAATTGTTGTGGAAGAACTTTACCCACCTAATCTACTTCATGAATGGTTGAATGAATAAATTGATAGAATCACATGAGTTAGGATGATATCCATGTCTAGTGTATCAACTCTAGGTGTGATGATTGAAAGTAAGCTTTGAGCCTCAAGGAGGTGAAGTATGAGATTATGCT
>JAJOOS010023204.1:0-22958 GCA_029582725.1 Solanum chiquidenum
CTCATCTCCTTTGTGGACGTAGGTCGATTGACCGAACCACGTTAAATCTGTCTCTTTTGGTGTGTTTCTCGTTTGTCTTATTACTCGTGGTCTTTCGAGGTTTGCTTTGCTAGCTTTCGCATGACACCTGCTTATTTCAGTCCTAACACGCCTTGCAACAACGCTTCTTTTCTTCTATAAATAGAGAGTTAATTCAATTTATCTATACATCAATTTGAAGAAAAATAAAATCTCTTTTTCGTCTGATTTTTTTGATTATATTCTTGTTATCTTGATATTTTATTATTATTTCATAACACTTTATTAATTTTCCAATCTTAAAAGCTAGTCAATGAGGGAGAGACATCATTGTCTGAGGAAAGAAAGGTTCCCATCTTATCATTGGCTTTAAAAAGGAACAGAATCATCAACACAAAATGATATATTCCAGCCTTCTTGGTGACAGCACCTTATCTATCATATAGGAGTATATATTTATATTATTATACGAACCTTATAATTGACATAATTTTATTATATGTCCACTTTATTGAGGCACTATAAATTATTGCTTCTCATGCTTAATTTGTTCATCATCACTTCTCACAAGAAACTAGTTTAGCTATTTCGATCCTCTCTTTACTTCCTTTCTTTCTTACATTCCTCTTGTTTTGAATATCATCGTTATTATTATCATTATCATTAATACTGTGTTAGGCTAATGGTAATCTGCATCCTGAGGTTTAGATAAATTTCTAATTTACTGGATCTAGTCCTTGGGATGCAGATTATCTTTACCTCACTAACAGTGTGAAAAATCTCAATTTGCATGTGGGATTATATTGCTACAACTCATGTATTATAAACTTTCAACAACACAGTATGCTCAATTTGATCTCATAAGTGGAGTTCGAAAAAGATGTGTTATATGCAGATAATGATGTTAGTTCTGATAGATTCTAGACTCAAGAAGATCATTTTTCAAAATAGTATGAAAGAAGTGCAAGAGTCATGATAAAAACTTTCATTTACTATTAGTGCACAATGAATAACTTATGAATAACCTTGTTGATTTTGGATTATGTATCTTTTTTTTTTTTATCAAATTAGGTCTCCTAGAATAAGTGGCGGATTCAGGAATTTATGGCTATGGGTGCTCACTATTTTTAACTTATATCAACCAAAGAGCGTAATTGCGAGCTAAAATTAGTTAACATAGGCGTTATTTTTTTTCAATTCAATATAATAGATAATCGGAATATTTGGATTGGTTCAAGAAAAAAAGGAGGAGAAATAATATACCTCACAAACAATTGTAGTTACCAAAAAGGCAAACCAGCGAGAAAGAAGACTTTTTCGCTTTTGAATTGGAGAACTGAAATAAAGGCGCTAGAACAAATTGTTTTTTTCCTTCCCTTTTATTTTTCCTAATTAGACGGATGAGAAAAAAAAAGTTAATAGACATACAAGATCATGACCATTTATATTTTTTGGAGATTAAGTTGCATAATAGACATGAGCATGACCGATTCAAGATTTTAAGATCGTGATTACTTTTTAAGCTATCAATCATAAAATATAAATGTATAAATTTAACATTTGTCATAAGAAAGATAATTATATTTATATAAGAGCGAAAAAAATCAATAAGAAAAATTAGAATAAAAATTATCTTGAAAAAAGAATTTTGTTTTTGAAAAATTAGAAATAGGACAATTCGTGAAAAGGAAATAAAGAAAAGGTAGAAAGAAAAGAGCTGATTTAAAAAAAATACGAATGCCACTACAGGGAACTGAACCTGGGCATTTAAGCAGTATAAGACCTTGGGAACCAATTTACAATCACCGCACCAACTAATACATTTATTTATTGGGTGCTCGCCTTTTATTTTATACGATACTGCCTTAATTTGATATAAGTATATATAGTTCGATACGAGCTTAATGGGTGCTCAAGCACCCGGGCAGCCCTATGTGGGTCCGCCCCTGCCTAGAACATGACTAGAGTTTTGCAAAGTAATGCATGACTTAAAAGGACGGCATAACAAAATTGACGACATAAAATTAAACCTTAAGAAAAGTCCTTAAATTTAATCAACACTAAGATTTTACATATTTTTGTTTGATTTCTTTCTTTTTGTTTTGTGACAATGGTGTTCCAATCATCTTGTATGTCACTCGACTATCTACGACTACTAGATGCGACCATCTAAAGTATTTGATTACTCTACTCACCAAAACTTCGATGATATATTGTTATTTTAAAATAGTACCTTTGAGGACCATAACTTATATGGTAATCACAAGTAATTGGTTACATGTTATTATATTTTAAGGAATACTAATTTGTGAGACATTATTACATAAGGACTGATTACTTGGTCACATGATCTAATTTTTTTTCCAAGTATCATATGATCTAATTAGTAATGTACCAATAATGATTATTAACCCATAACTTGTCTAAGGAAGTGCTTTGTACAATTATTACTTGTTCTCAAACTTGTATAGATCATGTTAAGTCCCTTATTATAATTTATTTAATTACTTTTTATAGCCAAATAATAATACTTTTAGTACTATTACTTGATCTCAAACTCATTCATGGGGGCTCTCATATGATTATGATATACTATAATAAATGATTACTTATTTTGATAACTTTTTTAACCAAATAGTAGACTAACCTATATATATATATATCAAGTGGTCAATTATTGACAAATGATTTAGTTGAGTAGAAAAATATATCGTTTGACAATGGATATATTTGTCTATATATAGTTCATCATCAACATAGAGAGTGTATATCATAGTTGGTGAGAATTGAGATGATTGAACTTTTATAATAATAGAGAAATTAATTGGAGATAATAATGACTAACAATGGTTGATAACTAGGGATAATAATGATTGAACTATAGAAGTTTTTTCGACATTTGAGAGTGATTTTTCGATGAAAAGCTTATAATTTGCGCTGGAAAAGAGAAGAATAAATTTAAATATATCTCATAACATATATTTACCGTCAAAACAACACCTTATTAAATTTGATTAATGAAGAATAACACGAAAAATAAAAAAATAAAAAAAATAAAAAAATAGATTGAGAATCCAATAATTAAATATTAATTTTAATATATTTTTTTCTAAAAAATTGTAATTGTGAAATCATTAAATAGATATCAAAAATAATATTCTTGAGACTAATGACCTAAAAAAAACAAAACAAAGTTGAATGACTTTTTTATAATAAAATTAAATTAATTATCTATAATAATAAATTACTCAAAATCGAATGACCATCAAAGCTTCTAACTCTAGCATATTCTTTCTGTCCACTTTTACACTAAGAACATATATTATTGATTCTTATTACGATCCTTTCGGTGATGCATATTTGGATGCCTTTTGCTTTATATATCCTTAGATTAGACAAGTATATAATTAATTACAAAAACTTTTTCCAAATGTTTAATTAATTAGTTTAAACATGGAGTCCTTTTACTATTCTTCATCAAATCAAAATGAAAATGTCCTATTTTCTGAAAATATGTGATTCCCCCAAGATGCTTCCAAAGCTTAAAAAATTATGAGATTCCATTTATTTACAACTTATATTAACTCTAATCTATGGTTTATAAAAGTACTTATGGAAACCCATGCCATTTTTTTTTATTAAAATATGTATTAAGATTGAGGCGTCGAAATTTAAATACATATTTGAATATTAAGATATTTTATACTAAATAAGACATTTTGTCTTTTCAATATCGGAACGTATTGTATTGACTTAGAATTTTAATATAAAATTCAATCGGTGTTGATTAATCTAGTACTCTATCAACTAAATATTCTAAGATAATTATATAGTACTGGGGGTAACAATGATGTAATAGTGATGGATTAGTAATGGTAATGGTAGTTGGTGATGACAATTGATAATTGTGATGGACGATAGTAATAAGTAACAATGATGGATACTCATATGATAGGATTCATTGACGATATATATAAGTGTGACATATAGTGATTGTTATGGTAATGATCGTAAATAGTGACTAATAATAACGATAACATTATGACGATTGGCGCTAATAACGTTACGACTAAGAATGATGGTTGTGGATAATGTTAGTTGATAATGATGTAAAATAAAGATGGTAATTTATTATTTATATTTCGAACAATTCTTTAAAGTCGAAGACGCAAAAATACTCTCTCCTCAAACTCTTTAAGAGCAAAAAGAAGACAACTTCAAATATAACTATGGTTGAGAACTAAAGTTTGATTATCTCTTTGTATTATGATGAATGAGTAGAAAGTTGGCAGTATGTTTGGTGTGTTTCAAAGCTAATAATTGAGTAATTGTGACTTGGAGATGGAAGTGGTCAACTATACATTTGAAGATGAGGTAGAATAGTTAAAAGAGCACTCAAAACTTGGAATGGTTCTAATTAAGATAAGAAGTGGCACCACAAGAAGGGACCAGTACAGTACACAACTCAAGTTAGCCAAACAGGGAAGTGACACATGGAAGCCAGCCACTTAATAGCAAGAAAAGCTCATTTCAAGATTCCCCAGTCTTCAGGTCAAAAGAAAAACTACAGTCGAAATATTTGTTTGGTAGAGTATATAAAAATAATATTAAATAAAGTATATTAGTAATACTTATATTAGTTATATTTATATAGTTATGTATAAAATAATTTTTTATACATTGTTTGGTTTGGTGTATTAAAAAAAAATATATTATATAAAAATATTTGTTTACAAAAGTATCTTCTACAATTATGATGGAAAAGATGTAAAAGTGCTTTTGAGGGGTAATTTGGTCTTTAACCATGCTAATGCAGATATTAAATCATTTGCATTACTAATACTTAGGGAATCCATGGTAGTAATAATATACTTTTCAATACACAAAAGATGTGCAACTAATGCTTGCACTAGTTATACGTAGCATAAAAAAAAATGTACCAAACAAAATACTACTAATACACAAAAATAATATAAGCATTATTTTTATTAATACACTCTACCAAACTACCCCAAGAATTAGATCGTCACTATTGATCAAGGATCAAGGTTGTCATGCTCATTAATCCTATGTGCATTCTCATGTTTAAAGGTACTCTAGTCTACAAACAATACTTTTTATTTAATTGGTGTGTCTGATTTTGATTTGACCCGCATAAGATAGCAAATCAACACTACTTATACTTTTTTTTTTGAGTGATATCGAGATTCGAGGGATGATACCCTATTATCACCTTGAATAGTTCAAATGTTTTTGTTGATATACATTTAGAATGCAACAAGATATGTCTACACCATGGGATCCTTGAAGATTTGTCCTAGTATAGCTTCTTTCAAATTCTAACCTCACCTTTCTACTTTAATGATACCATAAATATGCTATTACTTATATTATTCCCTACCACACAAAATCTGAAGATAATTGAAGATATCAATCATATACTTGAATCAGAATCAGACTGATCACTTAAGTATATATTAAATAATCTTTTTGAACAAATTATGAGGAATCCATACTATGTGATTAATTATAAATTATCTTGCAATAATGTTCATAATAAAAAAGAACAACAAGTAGCAAAAGAAGGAACTCATTTCTTCTATCATATTGGAATTAACATCATACAAGAAGAATATAATATCCTATATGCCAAAACTTCCAAAAAAAAAAAAAGGTAGAAAAATACTACTTATTTCATACATTTCTTGTGCTAAAGATTCTCATGCACCAAAAAGTTCAAAAAAAATGACCTAAACTAAAGATTAAGCTAATCTTGAAAAAAAAAAAGAACTAAAAAGGAATAATTAAAAAATTAGCTTTCTTTACAAAAAGCTGTTAAAAAATCCTAAGATTGGAACTTAGAACCCTTTTTGACCAAAAATATAAAATCAGAAAACTGAAAATTTTCTAATTTTCGATTCACGTTCGTCTTTCAAAGTCAGTCGTCTGCGATTCACATTTTTATTTGGATCGGAGCAAAAAGATACTGAATTCTTGACCCGGACCTTCATCCGGGTTAATCAAATGAAAAGACTCCGAATCCGCACCACCAATAATACACTCATAGTTAGCTCTCATATACAACACTTCTTCAGATTCGGTACCCGAAACCAAACCCGACGGAATTACACCCGCCCCGACTGTCATTGACTGCATCGTCTTCAACATGATTCGGGTCTGTTGGGTCGCCCGTCTCCGAACCGCAAACCCGATTTTTCTCCCATTACAGAACAGAGTCCACATTGGAATTGAATGGAGCGGGCAACGATTCAGCTCCGAATCCGATGATTCAAGAGCAATTCGGACTAATCCACATCGCATTTCTTGAATAAGGGTTGTGGTTGGAATGGAAAGTTCTAGAAGAAGTGAAGGCTTCGTGTTGAGACGATCGTGTTGTACGCAGAACCATACATGTCCACCGCGACGTTGGCCAAAGATTGTTCCGATTACCATTGTTTTAGAAGAACGCGGCGGAGCTGAGAGTGAAATTGCGGCGCCGGTCATGGTGTTTGTAGTGCAGATTGGGGTTGTTGGGTATGAATCTTCTTGATCTTCTTCGAATTTCTTTTCTTGTTTTGGGTCGTCGAGATCGTCACGCAGGGAGGTACTCAGGCGTTTTTTGGTGGAGATTGTGAGCGGCGCCGGTGGTGCTGGCGATGTGGGTGTTGAATTGAAACAGGGGAGGAGAAATCGACGGAGAGCATCGACTTTCGGCATTTTTTTTGGATCGAAAATTGCAGAGAAATGAAGAAGATGAAGATTATTTTTTTGAATGGGTAATATGCAGAGCAGAGCAGTATATTTATACTGTATTAAGAAATAGTTATGACTGAAAAAACAGAGAGAGGGAAAATGGAAAGAGCGGGAACAGATGTAGTAGCCGTTACATTGTTTACCAGTTTTCGAAACTAATTAGCTCGACTAATTTAAATACGCATAGTTCTAAAAGGGTAAATTGATGTTCTAAGATCAAGAGTTTCAAATCGCGAAGAAAGTTAATAATATGAAATTTCATTCATCCCACCATATTAATTAGGATGATTGTTATATATTATATTAACTATATGCTATGTTCAAATAGATTATATTATTGTTCATTTGTTTTGTTGCGGAAAAGGATGAATTAAGTGAAAATACGTGCTCTGTTTTTACTAGTACTATTTTAATGTAGGAGTAAAATAAATAGCAGAGAATGACAAAAGACCAGATTTTTATGTGGACAGAGATAGAATTGAAAGGATTCCAGATTGTTAAGAAACATGCAGGTTTTGACCTTTGACCGAAGTACTTCGTCATTCGTTTCAATTTATTCGTCTGATTTTAATTTAACACAAAAAATTAAAAATAATAAAATGATATTTAATTTTGTAATTTTACGTATATGATAGGAAAAGTTAGAATTAAAGAATTACAAAATAAATAAAAGATAGACAAATAAATTAACACGAAGAGAGTAATAATTTCAAGAATCATTTGATATGCGAACATAAAATAATCTCAAATTAAATAGGATAAAGTAAAATATCCAATGATTAAATCTCTGATAAAATTTATATTGCATTTAATTAATAATATATGTTATCCCAAATAAATTTCTGCCAACCAAAATACAATATTATAATTTTATCTCACTTTATCCTTTAGTATAGAAGGGGTTTTAGATTATATAGGAGGTGGCGGCAGGGACAACAAACACAAATAAAATTGAGAGGTTCATTCAAAAAAAATTCGGTATAAAATTATAATATTATTTATATATTAAATATTTTTAATTTTTTTTATTTACTTTTCATGTTTTGAACTCTTTAAATACAATAATAATATACTCAGTAAAATCTTATTAGGTGGAGACTGAAAAAGATAGAGCATAAACAAACTTTTTATCACTATCTCAAGAAGGTAGAAATGTAGTTTCTGAGAGATCATTAGCTCACACACATCAAACCCAAGTAAAAGAAAAAAATAATAATAAAGAAAGCATAATTGTTAATAAGAAAATCAGTATAAAGTCTAAAAAAATAAAGAAACAATAACAACAACAAAATAGTATGGTAATCAAAATACAATACACAATAATATAAACAAAAAATTATAATTTTTTTGAATAATTTTAATAAAAATTCTGATTTCGTCGTTACGTTACGTGGGAGGGATTTGTCTGGTCAAAGGATGCTTGAAGGAAAAGGGGTAATACAGCTGGATTCTGATTAAATTCTACTAGAAATTGTTTCCCTTTAAGGCAGACTCTGCATTTCTCTTCTTTTTCAGATGAAAGGAGGAATCTTTACTCTCCCTTTAATAAAAAATCAAAGGTGAAATGCTGAGGTGGTACAAAAAGAGATGTCATCAATTTTTTTATTTTTTAATAATGGATTGGTCTATTAGGAAAAGAATTGAATGTTGTGTACAAACCAATGAACTCAAATGTCCACGTATTTAATTTGACCTCAACTGATATAAATTTCTTAACGCTTAATAATTAAAGGAATATCTTGAAACCCATAAGGGATTTACTTGTCTATATATTATTCCATTCGATCGTTTAGGTCTCGACTTCACCTGGATGGTTAGGTCACCATGCCCTTAAAGTCTATACGAGATAGATAGACTCCTGGAACCATGACATATTTACTTACTTGAATGTAATTTCTTTCCACAAAAAGAAGAGAAACGGTTCATATACAAAATAAAAAGCTTTTTTTATAAGGTACAAATAAAAATTTCTCTTTATTTGATTTGCTACGAAATCGACCATAGATCAATTCTCTTTTTATTTGGAAGTATTGACTACACCCAAATTCTGATCTTTATGTTACTCTTTCCAAGTGACATGTCGGGTCCAAGGCATCCCAATTGTATAAATCCCAATTGTATTATACAATTGGGATGACAGTTTCTCCTTATTTATATCTTTTAAGTTTGAATGTACACATGTAGAACTTAAACTGTTAAAAAGTTGAATAAGTAGATACACGTGTCTTATGTGACGTCCTTATATGGCGTGTGGTCGTTAACTTTCAGCAACATTTAGATCCCTCTCTTGGAAGAATAAGTTGCATATGTGCTCGTTAACTTGGAAAAAATATGCGTATATATATAAGGATTATATATTTGCTTGTGCACTTTAAAACACAAAAGTCGATTTGGTGCACTGATTTGGCAAGTGCCCTTAGGGCATCTCCAACCCAATCCTCTATTTTACTCTCAAAATATAGAGTTCTCTATTTTTTCAGATAATCAACTCCAACTCAATTCTCTATTTTACTCTCTAAAAAATGAATCTTTTTTTCTCTCCTCAATATTATATTATTATTTATATTTCATTCTTATTTTCTTATTTCATAATATAAATCATTTCTTCTTTTTGCAAATAATCACTCTATAGTCTTTATGTAATACAATTTTTTTTTTCAAATTCTCCATTAATATAAAATTATATTTTATTCTAAATTTCTAAATAACATAAATTGCAATAAATATTATATATAATACATATTAACGAACAATTCAAATAAAAATGAACTCATTGATGAAATATAATTGCATCATAATTATTGTATTATCGTAAAATTTATTTTAAATTTTACATAAATACTCTACTTTTAAGACTATTAGGTTACTCTCATGAATAGGGGTGTGCATTGGTCGGTTCGGTTTTATGTATTATCGGTTCGTTTTATTGGTTTTTGGTTTTTAAATATGTTAAACCAATAACCAAATCATAATATATATTTTATCGGTTTTGGTCCTTAACGGTTCGATTTTCGGTTTAACCAATAAAAAAATATTTATAAAACAAATATATGACTTTTCTAATAAATTTGATGCGAAAACACAAAAATGTAACTTTACAAATGCTCATAAAATAGAAACAATAATAACAAAGATGAAAAGAACTATACAAGCGTAACACAAAGAGAAATTAAGAGGAATATGGTTCTTACTTTAGATTTTAACGTTTTTTATAATGTGAAATTGTGAACTCAAAGCCATTGTGAAGTGTGAATTGAAGGCTAAATGACAAAGATAGTAACTACTAAGGTATTAAGATTAATATATAATATTTATGTACAAGTAAAGGTAGTAAATTACTAGTCTTAATGGGTTATCGTTTTACCCAATAACCCAATATTAAAAACCAATACCGAATCGATAACCCAATAGTTTTTTTTATAAAACCATTAAAAACCCGTTAACCCAATAACACTTTTATCAGTTGGTTCGGTTTTTGCACACCCCTACTCATGAATGTTCTATTAATGTATTACGGAGTTCAAAATAAGCATTTTTTATCCTTATTTTTTATGTGTAGCTAAAAATTATTTAAATTAACAATTTCATCTTGTGTCCAATTATTTCGTGTACTAATTTACTTCCCCTATTCCATTTTAAACTATTGCATCAAATATTTGCATACTCTTTAAAAAGTGTAGTTTAATAATTTTTGTGCATACTTCATAATGAAAATTAATTATAATCTAAATTACATATTTAAATGACAAAAAAATAATTTAAAATTAAATTAGAAAAATTGTTAATTCGGGATGGAAGTAGTATATTTATCAATAATGTTTTAGATGTTATATTACTTAGAAAATAATTACAAATATTAGAGACATAATTAATAATCTTATATAATATAAATAATATTAAAATAACTTTACATATTTAAAGTGACCATTTCTTTTTAAAAATAAAATAGAAAAATTATTAATTTAGGCGGAAGTAATAACTTGTTGATAATATATTTTAAAATGTTATGTTACATTAGAAAATAATTACAAATGATAGTAATATAATATGGAGTTTATCTAAATCTTAGCAGGTCTATAAAAATTTGTCAGTATCATTAAATATATACATCAAATTAAACATATGTTGTGTGTTTGAATATACATAATTTTTTATTTAATTATAATTAAATTGATATATAATTACTTTATTAAATTATTTAACTGTAGTAATTTATTTTAATTCGATATAAATATTTGATACGAATATTTTTTTTATAATTGATAATTGAAATTTGTTTTGCCTTAAACTTTGGCCAATGCAGCAGAGCATAAAGATGAAATATGTTTTCATTGGTAGGGACCGGGAGGAATGGAATGTTCTAATGAAACTTTTTGGGAAATGGCACATAATTAGTTCCCCATTCTTTATTAAAGTATTATTTTGTCTGTTTTTATTTGTTTATCTGATTTTAATTTTGTATTATTAAAAAAATATTAAAATAATGTAATTAATTATACTTTATGAAAAGTTTTTATAGTCATATAAATATTTTGGAATGATTAAGATTAAAAGTTAATTTTCTTTTTTATATTAACAAAAATATTATGACATATTTAAGAGCTCAAGTTTTGAAAGTCTTCATCTCGTTTTCAAACAAGTTCCTCTCTTTAATTTTTTAAATATTTACAAGACATGTTTTAGATCAGAAAATTCAAAAAATATTTTGAATATATTATAATTTATACACTCTTTAATTTTAATATTACGAAATCAAGATATCTCTCTAATTTTTTTTAAAAAAAATTCTATGTTCAATCAAATTAAAAAACAAAATGAAACAAAGGGAAAGGGAGTATAACTATTTCTATAGTCATTATATATTCATAATTTTTTTTGTAATCAAATGTATGAAGATTATCTACAAAATTATTTCAAAAAAGGTAAAACAATTATCACTAGAAAAAGCGTTTTCGTTACAATTGGCTCTTCTTTTCACGAAGAATGTTGAGACTTGAGATAACGTTATTCATTACGCTTTAGAATTTTGACAAACTCACACCAAAAGTTTGGTTTGGTAATTTTGGTTTTCGATATTTATAACATTGTATTATTATTATTTATATTAAATTAATTTAATATAATTTAATATTTTAAAAATTAATTTTGATATTTTATGATATGGTATATATCGAAATCATAATTATTTATTATGTAAGTTGAAGTTGACCAAATTATAGTTATCTATTTTTAGAAAAAATTAAGAAACATTTTAATTATATCATACTTGCACCTTACATATGAAAATATGAAAAACAAAATTCAAGCAATCCTCTTCGTTAATCATCCAAAAAAAACATTTCAATCAAAGATATAATCAAAGTTCCAACATCTAAATGATTAATTTTATATATTTGCCAAAAATCTAAGTTTTTAAAGATGCATCCCAAATATCATAATATCAATTTTTTTGTTTTTGATATGATATTTAGTATCTATCATACCATGTCCACCCCAAGCCACATACACACCATCCTCTTTAATTCAGACCTAACTTATAACATTACACTTTGTATATTATAATTGCACATGTCGAAACATTTTTCCACTACTAAAAAGAATATCGCATATAATGAGACAAGAGTATTACTAATTCCCATGAAAAGGTTGAATGAATACTTTGAAAGGTCTTTTTAAAGAGGGCTATTTTCTACTTTATTTCAAAATCATAAAATTAGATTCCTTCATGATTAGAAACTCAACGATAATAGGCCCGTCCTTCTATCCTTCCCCACTTAAATGCAGGGTTCGAACTCGTGACGTGTCTCAAGCTCACACATCACATATCTTTAGGGGCAAACATGTTTCCTTTGTTATTGATGTAACCAAAACTCATTTCATCAACTAGAATACAACAAAGATGGAATTATTGAGGTAGAAGCACAAACAAGTGACAAAACTAGTTGGCTTATTTATAAGTCACCTCCATCTCTAACTCTAAGGTTTTGATTTCGAGTGAAGAACCACTGATGAACCCCACCCTGAGAATGCCCGAAAGAGAAAAAGAAGCATAAAGATACAGTTACTGCACACCACTCCACCTCGCCCAGTCCACAAACTGCATTCCAGCATATATATTGTTGGCAAATCGCACACCAACTGTGAATGCCATTGCAACAGGCGGAAACTGCTTTCCCATTGGAGAAGATTCCACCAGACGTTCTAATCCGGTCACAATCTGTAACCTGGTGTTTGAAGAAACTCCAAGGAAAACACCTACATATAACAATATAACATATCCGTTAACCAAATCAGAGCCAGGAGGCAGGCAGGATGGAAGTTATAGAAAAGAACGCAGCTTGCAATGACGATGCATCAAAGAAAGCTAAAATGCAACATGATTCAAGAAACACTAGAGTAGAATGTGCATTTTACTTTATTCAGAAGATAGGAAGTGGAAGGTACAATTTGAAGATTCAAGTCCAAAATTTTCAACCTTTACCAGATATAAGGTCAAATTTTGAAAAGAAACATGTGATTTCTTGATTGCTTCATCACTCACGCAAATTGTAATATCATCATTTGACTACGAAAATTTGTAAATCACTCCTATACTACAATATTATGTCATGCAATATCATCATTGACTTAATTCATTTTGTGGAAAAAATGCTATATGATGCAAGGAATCGTTAAATAACGAGGAAGATGGTCTCAGTGGAAGTAGTTCAGCATTTCAACGTAACAAGTACTATAATACAGTCTAGAATTTTCAACAAGGCAACTCAATGATGATATACAGGAACAGCTGGAAAGAGAAAAACAGGAATCAGAAAATGTAAAGCATGCAGCATACATAATGTAGCTGGTAGATAAAGGTTTGGAAATCATTTGCTTTATGGACTTTATTATCAAAAGCAGGAACATATAGGAATGAAGTGAAGACGTACCCCAAAGTAATGCACTCTTTACAAGAGGTGGAACAGGAACATCGTGCTCTGATTTCTTGACGCTCCTGATGAACAAAAATGTTAGTAAGAAAAGGACAACACAAACATGTTAAAAGAAGTATAATATCTACTTTGATCAACAATAAGAGCATATACAGTCTCATGCATCAAACTGTCACGCTACACAAATTATTAGCTGCAGGAAAGAAAATCTGCAGTGGACTCCCCTCAACCTCTGGGGTTCAACCATGAAAAGTAGAACCTAAAGATTTAATAAAAAAGTTTGTGCCTAACAAATATTCCTTAAAAACTTAGCTTTCAAGGTTCTACTTTTCATATTCATGTAATATCATCAGCCCATCTGATTTCTTGATCCTTTCATAGTTATGAAATTACTCGAGAGAACATTACAACACACTAGACCAGTATGACTAACTGAACAATCTAACATATCCCTTTTGGACATCACGAATCAAGTAATGTCCCATAAAGATTTTGATGCTGGGAGAGGTACACCGCTTATGATGAATCAGGAGAGGGTTAGACAAGGACATGGTTTCTGAGAAAACCATAAAAAATTATAAGGGAAAGGTATTTAACTAAATATGAAGAGATACGTATCAGATAAAGAAGTATAATAGATATATCTACTTCAGTGCAATGGGTTAACCCATAAAATTCACGAGGTCACCTCAACTTCTCATAATTCAGTTACTATCTGCAAACCTGACTTCCCCTAATTCTTTAACTTGTCGGAATAAATTTTTCCATCAGAATTAGTAAACAAGACACCATACAAAGACGAGATAAAATATATTTTTATCATTAGTATGATCTAGAATGCATTGAAAGCATTAAAAGGTAATGCTATGATAAAAAGGTGAAACACCCGTTGAAACATAAAGACTTAGTACAAGATACTGAATCATATTTTTTGACAATGGATACTGAAAGATATTACAGTCACTTCTTTCCTGGTTTACTTTTTTTTAGATGATGGTCATGTCCGTCCCAGCTTATGCACCTTGACTATTCCAGCCTTCCTTTTTGTGTATGGCATTGCCACTCCCTTTGGCAGCATCCACTAATTTGGAACTTAATTTGAAACTGATACCTGCTACCTCCCACCAGCACAGGTACCGGGTAGCTTACCTCTACACACCAAGGCTTGGTAGATGAGAAGAAATCATCTACGCAGTATTTTCGCCTCCGCTGAGATTCAAATCTGAGACCTCATGGTTCTCCAACCACTTCACGGGCAACTAGGTTACACCCTTGGGAGCTAAGGTTTACTTTTTTGATCAATTAATATTGATGTTTGCACTGTCACTCAAACAGTAGCTTAGTGGAATTGCAAAATGAGGGCATCCAGTCTGTCACTGCTGAATTCTTCCTTCTTCAAAGAAAAATCCAAGGAGATGATGCTTCATGCCCCTCTTTTGAGCTCCTATCTCATTAATCGTAATCATACCACTTCTTTAAGCAGCCATCCTTCACTTACTGGCTGAAAGGTTTTGTTTTCACACCCAGCCTTCTTGTGAATTTTGACAGTCACATGGTGTTGGTACCCCCACAATCTTCTTACTTCCTCCTTGCAATCAAACCTTTATCTCTTTCCTTCGCAAATGTTCTTACTGGGCTAGTTTCACTAATGTTGTTCCCAGCAACATCCTAAACTTGCTAAAATTTGCTAGGCCAGCACATGGAGACAGATATAGGCCTTGGTCTCTTACATGAAACCATAGCCATTAGTTTGTTTCCCTTATATCCCTGTTGAGACAACAGCTTGACCTATTATGCATATCTTCAGTGGCATCAACAGATTTCGTCAGTCTTGAGTGGGCTCATGACCATCGGGACTAACATTTACATATGTACTTGTCTATGAGGTCAAAATAATTGTTCTCAGATCTTTCAGTTTAACTCCAGCAGTTTTCCATGCCCAACCAGAATTACAATTGATTAGATTCCTTCTTCCTTATCAAAGCAGTGAAGCACCATGGGCTTGCTTCAACGGGTCTACAGCCTAACCAGCTACTTGCCTATCTTGTCTGAGGAAAGCTTTTCTGTGACAGATCCATTTTGAATCTATGCACCATCACCTTGTTCCTGTCCCCTCCCCTCTAAACACCGCCAAGGCCTTTTCCATTGACCTTGTCCTCCATCGAATTGAATAACCATTGTCTCTTACACATCCACAGCTCTCATTTAGAAAACAAAACCAGAGAATGGCAAGATAGCCATTCAATCCGGATTAGGAAAGAACAGGTGAAAAAAAATGCAATGGTTTGGTTCCTAAAGTTAGCTCCTTAGGTCTTATATATCAGGCATTAGAACTAGTTTATAGAAAAACAATGAAAAATGTAATATCTTCTTTATGCGAAGGAAAAAAAATCTGATATCCTGATAAAGGCGGATCTTGAATTTTGAAGAAATGGGTGCTCCACTCTCTTTAGCTACAGTTGGTACAGCCACAAAGTATAAGCACACAATTAATTAAAAACTAAATGTGACAACATTTAACAATATACTATAATTAATATTATAATTAAAAAAGAAGAATTTGTTCACAATTTTCATACATTGAATACACAATAAATAATATCAGTATAAAATTACATGCATCGGGTGTCTACACCAAGTAAACGGATGCATGATTGAACATGACGTCAGCGTAAAGCTATCAGCTTTTGATAGAGTTTTATTTAACTACAAAAAGGTTTAAACCATACATGAGTTTTCAATAATCGGAGAAGAAGTTTTGTTTGTTTTGGTTTGATGAGGTTTGGAGGGAAAGAAATTAAAGAAAAAAAACACTAAAATAAAAGAAGAAATGGAAAAGACCAATTCATTTTTAGAGAAGAATGGGTCACGAAATTTGAGAAAGAATAAAATGGAAAGTAGAAAAGTTAAAATGAAGCCAATAAAGTTGAAGGAGAGAAATCAAAACATTGAGGGGATTAGTGTCAAAATGGTCTAGAGAAAGATTCAATCCTGCGACCGCTAGAGGTATGGAGCTCCCTGTTGCATTTCCAAACCAAAGCACCCACCAGACTATTTTGTTCATGGGTGCTGACTTAATTAATATTTATAGTCGTATTAGTTGTTCAACTAAGATAAAAGTTCCGCATCAAAGACAATGATTGCTCGAACCCCCATAGGGCTCCACGTGGGTCCACCCTGTATCTTGACACTCAAATATACATATCTAACTGGAGAAGTAGAACACTAAATTAAAACAAGGCAACATTTAGGGGTTCAAGTTTCGAAATGAAGAATTCTAGTTTATGAATCTCCAAAAGTATGATCATTGGTTCCCGATGAATCCCAAGTTCAAATCCAGGAAGGAGTAAGACAGAAACTTATAATATCTTCAAGCAGCATCTATGTAAACTAAACCAGGAAAAACAACAAGTCAACAACAAATAATAGCCACAATAGTAGTATTAGTGATATCAGAGAGAAACAAACCGCTTGGCAGTCATTATCATATTTGCAATTCCTTGGCCAATGATACCACATCCAAACCCGACGAATCCATATAGAATGCCCTAAACAAATATGAAGAACTGTAAGTTACACAATTGAATGCATTTATGAAAAGAACTATTACGAACAGGAGAGAATGATATATGTAAACAGACATACTGCAATCCATTTATAGCATATACTTCAATTATGCAAGTTTTACCTTGTAAAAATAAGCAGCAATTCTCTGATTCAATGTAAATCTACACCCTGGCCTTTCAGCTTCAAAAACGCTGCAGCAGATGAGTAATTAAAGTGAAAATCTTCTAAATAGTGCTCAAATTAAATGCAATAATATCACAGGGATTGCATAAGTCAAAACCTGCTTGGAAGTGCTCCATAAGCTCTCTGAAAACGACCAACAAAACCTTGGGATACAGACGGTTGCCCAATTCGAGCATATGGTGCTAGCAACCCAACTAGAGCTACATTGACAGCAACACCAACCAACATATCTGCAGCATACAATTCAAATTCTGCCCAAAAATCTTTGCCCCTCTTTTGAACTTCTGCTACTGTTGCACAAGTAGTATCAATGACTATCTACATCACAGAACCAACGGAACCCGTGAATTCAAAGTTAAAAGGCATATCAAGTATAAACATCACGATGAAACAAAAAAACAATGAACAGTAGGTAAGGTGCCACGTGATTTCAAGGTCCATAGAAATTCACCATGTGTAATGCAAGATTAGCATGGCTATACAACTAGAATTACTAATTGCTCCAAGTCGTAAGATATGTAAACAGAATCACAGATACAACACGATGCACACTAATAGCAGTAGCTCAAGGAACAACTATTTCTACTGTACTACAGTTCAATGATTTATTTATAGAACAGCAATATCAAAATCAAGCTTAACACAAACCTCAGTTCCAACTTTGAAAAGAAATGATGGATCAGCCAACATTCTGTTCCGCAGCATAGCGGACGACCTCATTGCAGCCCCGAGCCAAGCTGACCCCTACATTCACGAAAACACGAATTGCCAATCAAAGAAACAATCAAAATGCACATGTCCAATAAACCATTTTGTAAACAGGTTAATCATTTTCACCTAATCAATGTTTACCTGCAAGTCCAAATATCTAAGCAAAAGTAGCTTTCTGATCCCAACACTCTTTGCAGCCTCTATCATATCAGCAGGAAGTGTAGCCCCACGAGCCTCTGCCTCTCTCATCACATCCTCAAACTTCAGTAATGGCCCAAATTCCTCTTCTTCCTCATCACCTTCTCCATTGTCCCCTCCACCTCCACCACCACCACCTCCACCGCCACCTCCACCGCCAGGGTATTTCCCATTTCCACCATTCCCAACAGCTAAATCTCCCTCCCCATCACCACCATTATCAGCATCAAGAAGACTTACATCTTTCCCAACAGAATAAGTATCATTCTCTTTGAGTGCTGTCTCTACTTTAACACCAGATGTTGAGTTACCCTCTGGATTCAATAAACTCTTAACCAAAAATCTTGACTTGTAATTCTTCTGACAAACCAAATAACCGATTTTCCTCATACCCACAAAATTTTGTCTCTTAACAAACGTAAAGTTAGAGTCTTTTATGGACCCCATGATAAAGATTTCATTTTTCAGAGATGTAAACTGAGATAACCTGATACCTGATGAACAACCCGCCATTTTCTACCAACCCCACAATTTTTTTGCTCAAATTAACTCAAGAAAAGTCGACAAATATTCTGGGATTTCCCAAATAAAGCCTAGAAATGAAAGAATGCAGCAAAAAAGCAAAATGAGTCGAGATTTGATGATGATTGTATGATTAAGCTAGGTTAAGCTCTACTTATTTCGCCACAGTTTACCTAGTAGGAATTTCACAGGAGTGTGTAGGGTGGGGAGGGGTGGGTTGGGGCGGCGGGGGGTGCATGAGAGAATCAGAGAAACATATAAAAAATAGATTTTTCCATTGAACGATTGACAAAAAGAGTGTCACCTTAAATTGCCTCTATTTTTAAAGTATAAAATATAAAATAAGAAGTGAGATTTTTGGAGTGACTTTAAGGTGGACAATTTTTTTACTTTTTTTTTAATGAAAAACATATACTCCTACGATGTGAACTTAGACAACTTTATAGGTAATACGACATATTAAAAATAAAATAACCTTATCAACTAATAAGATTACTTAGCTAATTCTCAGATCTCAGCCATATCTAATTCGAAAATTGAACTTATAATGATATTTAAATTAGATTTCGTGAGGACTATATCAAAAGCATACGTAAAAGGAAAACATCATATGTTTCTGTTGCATCAGCAACACTACATAAGAAAGTTCAATAACTCATCTCGAAACATGACCTATAAATCATACAGAGACAATTAATTGACTCAGAGATCAAAATTGGAATCTTAATACCACAGTTGAATTGTCTTCATTAGATTAAAAAAGAAGTTAAAATGTGGAAAGTATTCATATATCAATTTAAATCAGCCAAATATATATATGTGTGTGTGTTAGTGCATTGGAAGGTTATATTTTTAGCTATTGAGACTTTTCTTTTACATTGATGAGAGAATTGCGATTTAGTGACCATTTATAAAAATTATTTAGTAATGATACTCGATTTATAAAGAAAGATTCTTTTGAAGTTGTATGAATTATCTAAAAAAGTAAATACCAGGCAATACTTGTCACGAAATATATCGCTCTTGAAATTCTCATGATAAGGCCAATGCACCATCAATCAGTGTGGTGGCAAACACGATATGCTCTGCATTAAGTTGTTTTTCTTATAAATGGGGAAGATATAGAAACTATTTCGTGCTTGATTCATAAAAGGCATAATACATAAACATGACCTTTATCTTAGCGTCAATTGGCAACTATGACCTTTAACTTTGGGTCTGCACAAATAGGCACTTAAACTTGTATAAAATTTAAATGAACACATTCGTCCTACATAGCACCTACATGACAATTTTGTATCCTACATGGCATCCTACGTGTATTATGCCATGTAGGACACTTGTGTTTACTTGTTCAATTTTATACAAGTTTAAGTGTCTACTAGTGCACATTCAAAGTTTGAGGGCATAGTTGTTCGTTGAAGCCAAGTTAAGGATCATGTTTATATATTATGCCTTCATAAAACTTCATATTCAATAGTATCGGTATATTATTTTGCTTAACTTGTCTCTTTCATGACTTTGCAAACCAACAAACCAAACTTTAATCTACCTTGAATATCAAGGATTCTTAAAGATGACATTAGCCGTTACTCCATCCTTTTTCATCTCTAACTATTACTAACGCCCAACATTATTAACTATTATCATTCATTACCTACGACCACCGTCCTCATTCATAACCATCACTATCGTCAATTACCACAATTAGTCATCACCATTAGTCATTATATTCGATCGTTACCGTCAACAACTATTATTATAATAACCATCCATCACTATATACTGACAATCACCATCATCAACTATCACTATATATCGACAATCATCGCTATCAATCACCACTATTAATTATCACTATCACCAACCACAATTATCAATCATCACAATCAATTACCATAATCAATCACCATCATTAACCACTACCTATAAAAAGAAATTGGGAAAGCAAGTAAAATGGCGACTCAACTAGGCCTATTTTTGAATTATATGGTATAAAAGAATATATTCAAAGTCTTCTCATATAAACTCATGATGCAAGTGGGGAATAGATTAGAATTGGAATAATTGAGAGAGAGAGTTGCATTTGCCTTCCCATGGAGAACTTGTCAAAAGTCACTCACTATTGGTTTTGTTTTTCCAGTCCTTATCTTTACCTTAGAAAAAGGGCACCCACTGGAATATATTTCCAGTTTCCACAAGGCTAGTTTACTTCCTCCGTTCATCTTTACTTGTTCAGTATACTAAAAGTACTTATCCGAGAGTATTCAATTTACAACATTTAGATGAACTGTAATTAATAGGGATAACGTAGTAAAATTACCCTATAATTTATTGTATTCTAAAGGTGTACCAAATCAAACATGTAATGAACAAGTAAAGACGGACGGCATGAATATTTATTTCCTTTCAAGTTATTGTCATGTACCTAAACTTCTAAGGTACAATCCATTGACTCAAAGACCAAAATTGGATTCTTAATATCACAGTTGAATAGTTATTAAGTCATGTTCCTTTTTATACGAGTCTTAATTAACTACTTCTATATTAATTAACTATGCAAAAGAGATCGTCCTTTTTACACCAAAAGAACAGAAAAAAGACTCGTGCATATCATTTTCAAGACAACAAAGAGAATTAAAAAGGAAATGACCTTGCACACACGCATTCGTAGTGGTCCTTGGACCGGAATATAAAGAAATAAAGATTTCGTGATCAGGACTATATCAAAAGCATACGCAAAAAGGAGTGGCGATACACGCAAAAAGAGAGGCATCATATGTTTTTGCATCAGCAACAATACATAAGAAAGTTCAATAACTCATCTCGAGACATGACCTATAAGTCATACAGACATAACTTTACTATAATCTCCTTTAGTTTACACTGATTAAAAAAGAAGAAGATGCAGAATGGAAGGAAAAGGTATGATAGTAGGCATTTTTTTGGTTTGTGATCATGGCTAAATGATATTACTCCACTAGTTATATATAAGGACAGTAATTTAATTTATAATACTCCAATGTTGCATAAGAAGGAAACATGGAACATTAATGAAGAATGTTTAATTGAGATTTCACATTATTAGTCCCAAGCCCGAATAAAGGAGGATGGTTGCCAAGGGTCAGTCAGAAATAACCTCTCTATCCCAAAGGTAGGGGTAAGGTTGCGTACATGTTACAGGCCCCAAACCCTACTTCTTGTTGTTGTTTACTTAAGATTTCGCAAGATGTTGTTCTATTGTCTGGAAACTCTAAATAAAGAACTTGTATTTGTGTATTTTGAGTCCTTTTGTTAAATTTTTTTAGTTAAAGATGAAAGATTTCCATCACATAATTAGCTTGTATGATCAAGATTGCAGAAGTTAACGCGCGGATATTATGAGAATTATAAGAGTTTGATAGTCAAAAATGAAAAAAACAAAATGGTTTATTCAATTTCCATTCACAAATTCCAATCAGTGTTAAACATTTAGAAATGGAAATTCCTATGTTATTTCTGTTGTTTCATCTTCACAATCCAGCAATGTTTGGACTACTGAGGCCATTGTAGGCCTTTTGTTTCTGTCCTGCTCAACACAAGAAAGGCCTATTTCAATCAGTGTCACTGCCTGGTTCTTGCTAAATTTGCCTTCTAGTCGTTGATCGACAAGTTTCTCCACCCAAGAATCTTCTCCACTTTGAATCTTCCTCTTCACCATCCTGACAAATTTTTCGAGCTGTGAATCTTGTTCGTGATCACATTCACTATCATCCACCACCCAACTTGACAGCCTACTTCCTTTGATCATTTCTAGTATTACAATCCCAAAGGCATAAACATCAACTTTTGCTGTTATAGGTTGGTTCAAAGCCCATTCAGGAGCCATGTAGCCTTTAGTACCGCGAATCTTTGTGAAATCTGAACCAGGGCCGCCTCTTTGGGAGAGCTTTGCAAGTCCAAAATCTGCAATCTTGGGCTCGAATTCACTATCGAGAAGTATATTTTCAGGCTTCACATCACAATGAATCACCCATTCAAGACATTCATGATGAAGATATGCCAGACCTTTGGCTGTCCCTAGTGCCACTGCAA
>JAJOOS010023205.1:0-13937 GCA_029582725.1 Solanum chiquidenum
TCCAACACTTAGAAAAATTTTTGAGGCGGGTGAACAGTAATTTTAGATTCTGGAAATTGCATTTCCGTCTGGACAGACTTTACGAAAACGGGCATAACTTCTTCGTCCGAATTCCGAATGAGGTGAAACCAAGTGCATTGGAAAGCTAACGCATAGAGGTTTAATTTTGATAGTTTGAGCTCCTTCCAGTTCCTTGTGTGCTGAGAGATATGCCCCTTTAAAGTTGACCCTCAAAATCACAATTTTTTGCGATTTTCGAATTTTGATACGGTTGTTCTAAAATTCGGGTTAGACTCATTTCCCACTCAATTTGACCCCCTGAATAAGAATATGAAGTCGAATTTCCGAAATCATGCACGGATTTTGAGATATACGGAAATTACTATTATAGGTGTTTCCGAAGCACATTTTCGGGCATTTTTGGGGTCGTTTCACTAATGTTCCAGTGAACCACGGCCTGAAGGAGAAAATCAAGTCAGCTATAGAAAGGAGCAGTTGGTGAGTCACTGAACGGTTCCACGATGTAGTGCTATATCGCCCAAAGTTACAGAACTTGAAGTTGCTGAAGGTCAAAGCAAAAAAGGCGATGAAACTGACCAAAGGGCGGATCGCTGAGTGGATCGACAATCTCGACTTATTGCGTTGAATGGTCCTTCGCAACACATTTATGGCGACTATAAATACATGTTTGAATTTTTAGATTTTTATTAGATTTTTATCTAGTTTTCATTATTGTAAGTTTTGAAGTTAGAGAGCTTAGAACTGAATTTTGAGACAATATTTTCCTTAGCTTTGAAGATTTGAAGATTTTCATTTCTGAGAAATTGGAAGTGGGTGTTGAAGATTCTTCATCTTAGACCTTTGTAAGAAAGAAATTAATCGTACCCAGTTGATGGAAACACAATTTGATAATGATTTCTATCTTTTTATGATGTCTAGCTAACACTCTAATTCTTGGGGTGTGATTATGGGTTGATTTAGTTGTTGGGTATTGTTAATTGATAGTGTAAATTTTGTTTAAAAGTGATTTCATTCAGTAATTGTGGCTTAATATAAAGAGTTGTAGTTGCAAATGCAACTCTACCTTCGTGTTTTTGGCTTGCGCGAGAGAAAGGTTTTCAAACCAATATACTGATTTGATGGTCTGTGGGTATTGGGTTGTCATGGGTTTTGATCGAGAGAGTGAATCCTAAAACCTTTTCCACACATTCATCTTGAGAGAGTGAATGGACTAAAGCGTAGGCTATTCTTAATTGCTGCTTATTGGTGTTCGAGAGAAACCAATTTGATTCGGGGTAAATTGATCGAGAGAATGTTTATCCCCATTAAAGTCTAGCTTATTCACTGATTTACAGTTATTCACTATTTATTTAAATCATCCATTTGTCTACCTTAGCCCATAATACATTCACATCCCAAGAATCCATCTCCATATTTGTTATTTTCGTGTTATTTGCTGTTGTAACTGATAGTTGAACCCAAATCCCCTGTTATTTGACACTTGTGTCACCCCAAACTTGAACCATGCTTTTATTCGTAAATATTTTTACCTATGATTGACTTGAACACATTCATGCTTTTCTATTGATTCTCAAATACGTACCACTTTCTGTGGGATTCGACCCCAACTCACTTAGTTGGGTTATATTACTGACTAACGATCGTTGGCACTTAGTATTGGATGAAGTGTCCTGATACGTCAAATCACGTGGGCGAGATGTTGTATTATCACATTGCTCATAGTGATGGTTGTCGGTTAGAAAATCTTTCAAATAGAGTTAAAGTGTATTTTTATATATCACTTATTATGTTCAGTTAGAAATGAGGAAGTATTTTGTAAAGCTTTAAATGATTTAACTCCTTTATTTATGTACATTGAGCTTGATTACATTGTTATCTATTTCAGCCCTTTTTCAGTTATTTGTTATTCATGTATATTACATACTCATATATTCAATGTATTGATGTCATTCGACCTGCATCTTTTAATGATGCAGAAAGAAATTCTTAGGATCCTCAACAAGAGTCTGTTGAGATCACTTCATCCGCTCGTCAGCTTTCGAGTGAGCTATCCTTGCTTTCGGAGGACTCCTGTTTTATGAGTTGTTATTATTACTAGATTTTGAGTAGTCTTGGTTATTGTCTAGACACTCGTCTATATATAATAGAGGCTTCTAGATAAACTGTTGTGGAGAATCTTCAATTTTAGATATTTTATTTAAAACTTATCTTTTATACTTAGTATATTTAGTGAAGTTTAGGGATTTAGTAAACTTTTTTTTAAACATTTGTTTCAATTTGATGCTTGTGTATGCTGGAGTTAGTCTTTTACTTGTAGTCAGGCAGGATGAGGATTCGCTTGGGGGCCAGCAATGGTTCCTAAGCGCCGGCCACATGCAGGGTGTCACGACTCGAGCCTACACACTAGACATGGCTGGCACTTGAGAACCATTTTTTGTCCTCAAGCAAACCATCATGCTGGCTGACTATAAGCGGAAGACTAACTCAAGCATACAAAGCTTAAAACTAAATAAAATTCATTTAACTCAATTACAAAATCTTTAACTCAAAAGATTACGTGAATAAAGTAATATTTTCAACTAGCCAGAAATAGGCAACTCAAGTTGTTTTAAAACATTTAACAAAATAAATAAAATAGACTTCTAAAAATCTATTGTCTATCTATGAAGCCTCTAAATGACAAAGATGAAAGTCGGGACAAGACCCACAACATCCTGACAAAACTCAAAAGTAAATGAAATCCTTCGGAAGCAAGGAGACTCACCATATCTAACTAGAACTGCAAGTGGTATCAACGAAGCGCATGTTGATAATCCTGAATACCTGTATTTGCATCATGAAACGATGCAGGAAAAATGGCTCAGTACATGGAATGTACGAGCATGTTAGGAGAATTCTAAAGCATAAATATAAGCTTGAACTGATGGAAAAGAAACATACTTACCTCTTCTCAACTCACTCAACTCAATGAAACATAGTTCAAATCAATAATAAGAGACTCAACTTTGAGAAATAGGGCTCAAATCAACAATAAGATACTCAACTCAAGATAAAGCAGCAATAAAAGATGCAGTATATGGAAAGCTTTTAAAACAATAGATAGCAACTCAATGTATTGAAGAATACAATAATAACTCAATCTTATATAAAAATACAATATAACTCTGTGGGAGATTCTCTAACCGAAAACCATCACTATGAGCGCTGTGATGATACAACATCTCGCCCACGCTGCCAAAACTGTCATATACTTTGTCGGGGTATAAAATTCTTCAACTAAGTGGATCCACTAGTCTATGATAAAAAACACTAAGGAATCATCTAAAAAGTATGACCCTTTATACCCATGTTGGCTACATGGTTTATGGGGGATGTGAGTTGTTAGAACTCTCCTAGCTCATATGTTTAAAAACATAACTCTTTCTCTCTTTTGAGATTATTACTCAAAAATCTTTATCTTAAAAGAAATTTTACTCAAACTGCTCAAAACTCTTTTTGAAATCTCAGTTTCCTCCTCTTTTAAATGTGAAAATATTTACTCTTGGGAATACTTATTTTCCATATATTCATTTTTTAAAAATGAACTCAACGCTACTCTTTCTCAAACTCTTATGCTCAAGTCTTAAAACAAGTTTTTTTTAAAAGTTTTGCAAAATACATCTCAAGATAGGGTTCATAAGGAATTAGGGGCATGAACAACTCAACTCAAGGACTCAATGATACTCCTCATCTCAAGACTGCTCGACTCATAGAGTTCATGCGGAAATATGGGCATGAACTACTCAACTCAAGGACTTCATGATACTACTCATTTCAAGAATGATCAACTCATAGGGTTCATGCGGAATTATGGGCATGAACAACTCAACTCAACGACCTTCAATAAGTAACATTTAATAGCCCCCCGATTAGGAATATAATCTCAAATGGTTAGGAACTCAATACTCAAGGCTTAGAACTTGAAGATACTACTCCTCTCAAAGATACTCAACTTATGGAGGTCATGCAAAATTTATGGGCATGAACGACTCGACTGAAGGGTCTACATAACAATATGGAACTCATGTATATGACTCTTCTCATTCTCATACATACTTCCTCAAATCTTAGCTCAAATCAATAGTTGATCTCAGAGGATTAACAATTGAACACATAGACTTTCTTGAACTCTACTCTTAACTCTTTCTTGAATTGGAATTATGAATTGAAGAGTTATGATTCATAATATGAAGGATCTCGATGATAGTGTAGACTCATGAATACATTTTCCTCACTCTCATGCTCACTTACTTGAGTCTTGAAACAAGTTATTAGAAATTGTATAAGACTCCTCAAAAGACTCAAAGGGACTTTCTCAAAAGACTCGAAAGAACTCTCAAGACTTGACTCTTAACTCTACATTGAATTTGAATTATGAATTTGAGGTTATGATTTATGATAGGAAGGATATCGTAATGATCAAATGAGTTTTAGATAGTTAATGATGAGAAACGGTTGAAAAACACTATCTGGGGAGAAAGTCTGCGACGAGGAGATGAATTATAATATTCGGTCGAAATAATTTTTGAAACAGTTGAGTCCGCGTTCTCTCCCTGATGCGGAGAGGAAAGTTTCACTCTGAAGGAACAAGTCCGCAACGCGGACCTGGTTCTTTGTTTCTATCCGACTTTTTCTTACTCATTTTTTTACCCTAATTCACCTAGAATCGAATGGTTTCTTTCTCAATCACTTAGATTCAAATACTCAACTTATGTACAAGATAATCTACTCCAAACCACCCTCGATTCAATAACTTTTTATCTCAAGAACTCATCAAACCCATCCTAATTCAAGAACGAAAGCAAATCCAAGAACACTAATCAAGAACACCAAACCTTCAACTCTCTAGGACGAAATTACATTGAAAATAACATGATTAGTGCGTGGGTGAATGAACCCAACACTATGGAAGCTTACATACATCTTACGATCAAAACTTGGCGAAAACCCCTCGAAAATCGCAAGAACCTTGATCGCCTTGAACCTTCCCTCTTTTCTCTTCTTAAACTTTATCCTAAAACTCTAAGCGTATTTGGGTTTATGAATAATGAACCAAATCAGATTTTCCCCCAAAGTGTTACTAAAATTTGTTTTAAGTTGATTGAGTAAGGAAAAGACCAAAATACTCTTCATATTTTCAGGTAACTTTCCTTAAATGGATAGCCTGACTTCAAAAGTGCATATCTCCCTCATACGACTAAAATTAGTAAACTCGATGGTGCTGGAAAGAGGACTCAGAGATCTTTCATTTGATATCTTATGGGTCTCCTAACTCATCCTGTACAGAAAGTTATGGTCGTGTGAAGTTGACCCAAAACTTAAAGGAACCTAGGAATGACTTGAATTAATTCTCTTTAAGTCTTTTTGGAACTCAAGGTGCTATAAGCTATATCTAGTGACTTGACCATAATATTTAAGAAATTGTAAATTCCTTGGTAAATTCCTACTCACAACGAAGGATGGTTCGAGTCTTAGCTCAAAAAATTTATGTGGTGTAACACAGGGTGTAGGGTCGGGTCATGAAAAATAGGACCTTAGTTAAGTTTAGGTGTGTCTATGGATTTTCGGTCATAGTCTAGGGTGTACTTGTGCCTTATCCCTTTAAATTATAAATTAAGTTTTAAGCAATTGAAACCGATTTAAGAAATATTAAATCATCAATTCATTTTTTGTACGCCTTTACCAATTTTTATATTGAGAATTACTATATCAAGAATCACTAGAGCATATCCACAACGCCATAAAACTTTATTAGCCTTCAAAAGGCACAGATGCACATTCACAACAAAGTTAGAAATTTGTACTATTAGTAGGAGCATGAGCATTGAAGTTCTCAATTTATGGTTGAACATGAGAGTGAGCTTCAGTTAAGGAAATACTTGTGATTCGAAAATCTTATCAGTGTTAAGTTATACTTAGTTATCATGTATTTCTTGGTCTAAGTGTTTTTTACACCAAGATAAGAATTATTTTAAAAGCAAAACTATTATTTGAAAAGGCTTGTTGGCTATATATAGTTATTGTGGTGAGAGAGTGGACTCTTGGTATATCTGTTGTATTTGAAATTCCTTTATTTTTTAGATCACACATTAATATTCATTCTCATGGATCACAAATTTAGTATTCTGGAAATTATATTTTGAAAGAAAATTGCATGCCTGAGGGAAATAATTCTTGGTGGTTTTATTGTTGATTATACCGAGGATAAATATTGATTTGCATGTTCATGGAATTATATAATTCTTAGGTGGGTGTATGAGACCCACGAGTCCCTCAAGGTCCTACCTCAAAATGTTCATTAACCATATATTGCATTGCATTTATTATTTATTACTTTTTATGTTTTGCTCTTGTTAAAGGTATTGTTCGAGCTTCTAGGATTCGCATCATGACTGTCAGAGTTTTAATATTGTTTATGCGATAGAGTTAATACTTTTTCTCAATCAACCTATGATGACCAGACTTCCTCTATAATTTAAATATGTCTTTCTAGTTCTAAGATTGTTCGATGTATTAGACATGGTGTTGGTTTATATTCATTTTATTATTAAAATAAAATATTAAGTGCATAAGTTAGTGGGTATATATTGTCGTAGAAGATGACTATTGGTTCTTGTAATTTATATGACCATTAGTCCTTGTAACTCCCATGGTCATTTGTTTCTTGTAACTCATATGACCAATAGTTTTTTGTAACTCATTAAACATATATCACATTTATCTACCCACATTACTACCCCTCATTATATCTATTGATTATATGAAAGACTTCTTCACCTATAAATAGTGGTGTTTCTTCCTTTGTGAAGTATGTCAAAAAATTGAGAAGTGTGAAAAATATTGTAGTGTGTAGAGAGGCAAGTGTAGTAAAAGAGAGAGTTGAGACAAAGAAAATATTCTAATTCTTCATCTTATCCAAAGATAATATTTTTATGTTGAAGGAAGGTGTTCTTATGTGGAGCTTTGGACACTTCAACTAATCTGAAGTTGCTTAAGCGGAAATATGTTGAGATCCCTATCTTGATAGCCGCACTTTTTCAAACTGTAACAAAAACATGAATATGTTCTTAAAATTGTTGGTGTAATATTGTCAGGACCCAATTTTTCAGGTCCTGATGGCGCCTACTATATGACCCACCAATAGGCAAGCCGACCCATATCCCGGAACTCAAAGTAATGGGATGTTAGGGTAGAAAACCAGCCAATCAACCTAAAATAGTAATAAATATAACAAGAACATGCAATGAACGGGCGAAAGTGACTAGACATATACACAAAATGAATTCCTCCCAAAACCTGGAAGTCACAAGTACAGAGCTGCTAACAAAAGTACAAGTCCTAAAAGTGGACCACAGAAACAAGTTGTTTAAAAAGGCCAAAGACAAGCAAAGGTAAGTACATAAGGAGACGGGCAAATCCAGGACGTTATGTGCTCACCCTTGCCTCCAATCACGACCGCAGCTGGCTTGAATCAACGTCGGTAACTAGTACTCGGACCTGCATCACGAAAATAGATGCAGAGTGTAGTATGAGTACCAAAACAACAGGTACCCAGTAGGCATCAGGCCGGCTGAGCAAGATAAGCAAAAGTGAACTGAAATGCAAATAAAGGGTCACAATCAAGTGTAAAAGAGTAGTAAATGTGGGTATGTACACGAGCGTACAAGCAACAAAGACAAGGAATCTAACTAACTCCGCCGGGCTCCCATAAACCCAACGGGTACGCCCGTGCACAATAAAAGAAATCACCTGCATGGACCCCCATAAGCCCGGCAGATGCACCGGCAGTTGAAGTAAAATAATGGAGCTAGAAGGTCTATCACAATATTACCAACTCCCGGACGTTAACGAAACCATTCCCAATTATATTCCAAGATCTCATTACGTCCAGACTTTAATTGGAACATCTCCAACCTTCAAAACCTCAACTTATAGATGAGAGTAATCAGGACTAAGCTGAAGCTTTAGTAAGGAATTGGGAATGCACCACGTGCAAGCTGGACCATGGACTCGAACCGGGTACTATAGCTAATGAGTCAACCTATATGGGCTGGACCACGGAGTCTAACCGGGTGCTGTAGCCAAAGGTCGGGCACGGGTGGGCTGGACCACGGACTCTAACCGGGTACTGTAGCCAAAATCAGATCACAGGTAAGCTGGACCACAGACTCTAACCGGGTACTGTAGCCAAAAGAAAAGCAGGGCATTATGGATACAAGGTCAGAAGCTGAGTTACCGCCTAGATAAGGCTCAGAC
Source organism: Solanum chiquidenum (assembly GCA_029582725.1). Taxonomy (NCBI): domain Eukaryota; kingdom Viridiplantae; phylum Streptophyta; class Magnoliopsida; order Solanales; family Solanaceae; genus Solanum; species Solanum chiquidenum. Next base: position 8,317 of record JAJOOS010023205.1, read on the forward strand.
TATAAGACTTCAGTCTGTTATATCAGTCTACGAGGAGCTGACCATCCGAAATGACGTCGGAAAAAATTTCTACTGCCCAACGACATCTGAAACCTCGCAAGTCTATGGCAACACTAGTCTAAGCCTAGACTAAGGCCAAACATATTGCAAATCAATATTATCATATACACCATAAGGTATGGATGTTCAATAATATCAAGAGTCATGCTGTCATAATCCAACAATTTCCCGAATTAAGGTCTAATGCAGGAATTATAGAAATTTAGCATGTTCGACACCCGAACCCCTCCATACTCAAGAAAATCAATAAACAATTGCCTAAACATGCTCAATCTCACGAGGGGAAAACCATAGCCTACCTGAAAGTCGATCACGCGTGCTCCAACTCACGGTACCAGAGCTTTTCCCCTCCGAACGGTCTCCAAATGCTTCCCCACTATCAAAAGGTTAATCACCTCGTCATTACGAATATGTTGACACTAAAATTACATTTTTTGGAGACGGACCCAAAATTGGGTCTAAAACGGGATTGTGAGACCCACAATTGGAATCCCGAAAACGAATCCGTGAAAACGTCCCAAATACCTTACTAAACTAATACCCCAAAATTTAGCACAAAAAGATGCCTAAACCATAGCAAATCTGCCTCAACAATTAAAATCATTAATAAGTCTTGACTTACGACTTGGCAGCCCCTTGATCACCAATTTCTAGAAAAACGAAACCCTTTCACTCCAAACAGATTATACCACGACGATCCTTGCGAAAAACTCTACAAGTTAGCCTCAAGAATGACTCAAAACGGACCTAAGATAATCAAGATCTAACCTTTCAAAGTTCAACAAAAATTCATTCCGAAAATCACTCTAACAGTAGCTAAATTCGATTCCTTACCAGAAGCGAAGCCTCCCCTCGCGTTTCTGAGCACACCTATAGATTCCCCACGAAATTCTCTTGAAATTAGCCTTTTGAATCACCTAATTTGAGCTTAAAATGGAGGAGATATCTATGTTTGAAGATGAGGAAAGAAAAATGGACGAAAATTGTCCTTAAATCTGGAAATTTCCAGATTTCAACACGCTGCCACATGGCATCCCGTGGCTCTGCCACGTCACCACCGCGTTATAATTCAACAACTCTTCAAACTTAAATTTCGATGTTCCAGACTCGTTCGGAGTAAAAAAAAAACACAAACCATATATGGAATCTGATTGAAAATGATATTTCGGACTCAACGGTGTAGTCGGAATTTCCATTGGAGATCGCTTCGATGAAAAGTGGGTCCCACACCCAGTATCGTTTTGAGCCAGATTCCACAACGGGCATCTAAAGCCTCGGGAAGTGAACAAAGGGTCGTTTTAGACCAAAATCGATATTCCGAAGCTAACCTAGCTGTCAAAATTTTTATCTGAGCACGTCTTCCAAGAAGGTTGACCAAAGTCAACCTTTCAAGTTATAAAATCTCCATAACAGGGAAACGGGCCTAAAACCCAAACGAACGACCAGGCGACCGAACAGTTAGTGCGAGCAAGTCATAAATGGCTTGGGGTCGCTACAGGAATGCTCTAAACGATGGAATGAATGCTTTAATTTAACAATGACCTGGAGGGTCATTACAAATATACCACAAATAGAATAAATTACAGTTGAAATAAAATAAGAAAAAAAGTCAAGAGTATTACTGCCGAATCGATATAGATTATGCCGCAGTGGGCTTGAATCTCCTTAAAGAGATCAAGATATTTGTGCCTCAGCCTAAATATTTGTTTATACATTTTTGTTCATTTTATTTCAACTGTAATTTATTGTATTTGTGATATATTACACCAACAATTTTAAGGAGATATTCATGTTTTTGTTACAGTTTGAAAAAGTGTGGATATCAAGATAGGGATCTCAACATATTTTCGCTCAACGTTGCTCTCTTCAAGAGACTGAAGACAAGAAGTGTATGGGTAAAATATTTTTCTACTTGCTCAATTCAAGTGGAGAAAAGGTAAAGGAAAAAAAACTTTTTACCTAATATTTCATGAAAAATGTGATACTACTTTTCATGAAAAAAATGATTTTAAAATTCTTAATATAGTGGGGGTTCATGAAATGAAGAAAAAATCATTGTGAAAAAAATGATTTTTGCATCTTTGAGAAATGCTCTAAAAAGGGTATTACAAGTGCATATATTTATTGTGGAATAAATCACATGTTGTTGTTCGGCTATAATGAGATGATTTTTGGCTCTAACATGCGAGTTATAAATAAATTATGAAAAACATGTTGAGTAGCCATTTAACATGAAATGTTTTGATTAGATAAATTTCGTTCTTGCAATGAAAAATTACCATAAAACATGTGATGAAATTTTCCTTGTCAAGTCACATAATATTGAAAATTTGTGAAGTACAATCTTATTGGTTGTGTGAGTCTTGCAACTCCTTTTGATTCAATTGTGAAAATGGTGAAACAAAGAAAGAAGGAGTTTGCTAGCCTAATAAAAGATATGAGCTAGAAATGTGACTAATTGCACTATATATGATATTGTGTATAAAGTATAGCATCTACAAGCAAATCAAGTAAATTTACTTAGTACAAATTTGGTGGTTTGTTTTATGAAAAAAAATATTATGCTATACTTAAAATTTTTGTTGGTGCAGATGAGAAAACTTGATGTTATTTGTTGGATGAGAAAAGCAAATTTTTGTTTGCTAACTCAACTATTGAGGTTGAAGTAAAAAACTTAAACTTCAACTAGTGAAAAAATGAATTGATTTTATTATATCAAACACTTTATTTTGAGAAATTAATTTTTCTAATGGCACCAATATAATGGTAGAGTACAAGATCGTTATTAAAACGGTAAATTCCAACTCATGAGGACAACACACAATATTGTGAGATCGTATTGGTCACTAGTATACCATCAATATTAATTGTGTTAAAACTTGTGTTACATCTTGCAGATTCATAAACTAAGGCCTTAGCAAGATAAAGGATCTGAAGCACATCGAGGGGGATGAAATTAAAGCTAAAAAAAATATAAGTTATATATGAGGAAACCCAACCTAGGACTAGAGATCCTATAACCAGATTCAATGGGCAGAACGAATCATATGATGACTTGTTGTGAAATGCACTATTATTAATTTTATTCAATCCCTATGATGTGAGTGCATTTATCCTATAATGATTTGTGGAGTTGAGTCTTTGAACTCTTAATGAAAGTCTGTCAAATTATAGGAGCACCATTGACATATTTCACCTATGTCAGTGTGAAAGTCGGTCGCTTTCTATGAGAATGGACTTGTTCTCAGAAAACACTCATAAAAATCGGGATAGCACAAGGCCGTAATGTGCTGGCTATTAAAGCTTATGTCAACACCTTGATTATTGTGTGTAAGTAGTGATACTTTATTTCCCTAAAGCAATCATAGTTTAAGTCTGAGACCACTACTGACTCTATAGTAAAGATTATTGTTTTACTAAGTGAAGGTTCAATGCAGAGCACACCTTCATTATGCATAATAGTCTACCTTCAACTAAATTGGTGAACTCTCTTATTTTAATATTAAAATGAGTGGGAGAATGTTGGTGTATATGCATTTTATTATTAAAATAAAATATTAAGTACATAAGTTAGTGGGTATATATTGTGGTAGAAGATGACTATTGGTTCTTGTAACTTATATGACCATTACTCCTTCTAACTCTCATGGTCATTAGTTTCTTGTAACTCATATGACCATTAGTTTCTTGTAACTCATTTAACATCTATCACATTTATCTACCCACATTAATACCCCTCATTCTACCTATTCATTATATGGAAGACTTCTTCACCTATAAATAGTGGTGTTTCTTCCTTTGTGAAGTATTTCAAAAAAGATGAGAAGTGTGAAAAATATTGTAGTGTGTAGAGAGGTAAGTGTAGTGAAAGAGAGAGTTGAGACAAGGAAAATATTCTAAGTCTTCATCTATGTTCACTATACAAAATAGAATATTTGTAATGCTAATTGTGTAAGTTAGGTAGGAGTCTATGCATTATTTTATGCAGCATAAAATATGGAATAAGAATCAGTATATAGTAATGTGAAGATTCTTGCACACAAAAGTAGGAGTAAATCTGCGTACACCAAATCTTTCCAGACGGAAACAATTGTTATAGTCCCTTCATTCTTACTAAAACACGTGTAATCTAAAAATATTTGAGGGAGTAGTGGAAATGCCGAGGATATAAAAAACAAACCTTGCAAGAATAATGGGGGCAAAAGTCAGATGAATTAGAGGATGTGAAAAGTGAAATGCTATTTAACTCGATATACGAGAGATAGTTCAATTGCATGAGATACTTATTTCTATCATTTCGGTTTAGGGTATACAATTCACATCTTATTTTTAAAATTTTATGTAAAAAGAGTTAGGTACATGTATTGAACTTAGCATAGTCCCAATGGAAATATGCTATTAACTTAAGTCAATAATAATATGATAATAATGTATCATACTGATAACTGATAATAACTAAGTAATTCATGAATCATGATAATGTTAAAGTGAATACCGCACTTAGTTGATTGCAGAGTCGGTTATATATAGCTGCTTATACAGTTGGTTAATTAGTTAGTTGTCAATTGTCAGTCATTTAGGATGTTAGTTTAGTTAACTATACTAGAGTTAGCTTATTACTTAGCGTTGAGCTGAACATTATAAATACAGAGCATGTATGGTAATCAGACTAAATCTTCTTTTACTTATTCAAGTTCAGTTTCTTCATTCATGATAGATAATTTGACATATAAAGCTAATAAATTTCTTATGATAACTGAGAGACAGTTTATCTAAATGCACCTTAAATTATGATATTTGATAATCTGAAATATGCATCTAAACGAACATAAATATGAACCATGAAAATACTTCTATTTTGAAGGTTCATAAAAATACATTTATTATTATAGGAATACCAGTAAAATCATGTGAGTGAAGTCTATTTATGAAGAAGAACTTAATTTCATTGGAATTATATGCAAATCATAAAACCCTAGGTTTTGTAGAAATCATGTACTGAAGAACTTAATTTCATATATTATATTTGTTGTCGTATGATACGCTCAAATTACACCTCCCTAAAGAAGCATAAGCGATCGTTATCAAGTAAAGAACCCAACTTGTAGGTTGGGGTCGATCCCATGAGGAAAATGATTTAGACTTTACTTTAACACACAATTATAGCCAATTAGTCAAAGTACTTCCAATAAAAAAACAATTAATTAAAAGGGGGGTTTTGTGAAACCAATTGTAAGAATTCAATAAGTAATCAGAAATCAGAAGTCAATTTTAGTTGTTATCAAGCTGAGAGAATTAACTAGGGTAAACGTGTTCCCCACAAGCTCATAACGCAGTAATCCTAGTAATAGCAATCCTTTCCTAGTGTATCACATGCAAAGTGATAAGTTAGGTATCTCTAAATCCTTGGTCCAGCATCTAGAGAATTTCACTCCGCACCTTGGTCCGGCTATGTGTGTATAATTTACTAACCCTTACCTTTACCTCATATTAGACATCATAATCGATGTTTGGCTTAGTTATTACTTCGCATCAATCGACACTAGCCTATTAGATAGTAT
>JAJOOS010023206.1:0-13060 GCA_029582725.1 Solanum chiquidenum
AATTAGATTCCCAAAAAGACGAGTCATTTTTTTTGTGTTGGTTTATTTTGATACATTTCACTTGTTGTGTTCACTTATTTTATTAACCAAATATTGGTCGAATTTTTGTATTTTAATCTTTGTTCTTAAAAGATATGTTTTAAGGCCTCCTCGCTTGATCACATTTTATTTTAAAGTGGTTTTTAAGTTAAAATATTTTTCTCAAATGAACTAAAAAATGTTCTCTTTCTACTTAGTCATTTTCTCAAAAAGGTTAGTCGAAACCTTATTTTTTCAATTAAATCAAATGGCTCCATGCTTAAATTAACCAATTTGATTTAAGTTATTATTTTAAAAATATATCAAATAAATTCTAATTAATCTAGTTTTATTAATATTCTAATCACTTGTATTTAATTCAAAATGTTCATTTTTGGGTCCCTTTCTCTAAATAAATAAATAAATAAAAAATGTGTCATTTAATTAATTATTTTCTCAAAGTTAATCAAATATTGTAAGTTATTATTTTTTATGTCAAATCATTATTTTCCTAAAAATAGTCAAATATATTTTAGTCAAGTCGCAGGTCAACCGCATGTTAGCGGACACTTCAAATGCTTAAACCCTTCTCGAAGTGTAAATTGAACCCCGAACCCTCTTTGGAATTTTCAAATGATTTTTTCTGTTTAAATCTTTGAAAATTATAAGTTTTCTTAATTTCTTAAAAATTAAGTGGCGACTCTTTTCTAAGTATTTTTCTTAAAATGTTTTAGACTTAGAACATTTCAAAAAGTGATTTTTCTAAGGTTAGAAAAATTACGGCATAACAATTACAGAATGGTAAAATAGTTAAGCCCAAAGCCAACTTTTCATTCACATTGGATGAGAAACGTGAAATTATTGAGTGGGTTAAAAATTTGAGGATGCCAGAGGGCTATGCTTCGAATTTAGGAAAGCGGGAAGATATGAATGAAGGAAAATTGATAGGTATGAAAAGTCATGATTGTCATGTGTTCATGGAAACTTTAATTCCTATCGCTTTTAGCCATCTACCCGAAAGGATATGGAAACCAATCACAGAGATAAGTCTTTTTTTTAAAGATTTGTGTTCTGAAAAGTTGTTGGAGAGTAGTTTAGACATGATGGAGTAAAATATTCTTGTTACTAGCTACTACTAAGTTGGAGAAGATATTTCCATGTGGTTTCTTTGATGTGATGGAGCATCTTCCAATTCACCTTGTATAAGAGGCCCGCCTCGGAGGTCCGTTTCAAACAAGATGGATGTATCCATTTGAAATATTCACTAAGTTATATATATTCGCCAAGTCTTTTATATATTAACATATATATACATATATACATACAGAAAAATTGGCAGTTCGAAGCAAACGATTAAGCAAAGGGGAAGGATCGAAGGATCATTTGTTTAAGGTCATATCGGGAGAGAAATTGGTGATTTTTATTCTTATTACTTTGGTGATGATGTGTCATTGTAGGAGAAACAGGACCAATCGCAATGATGAAGGCGCTATTGATCCTTTATTTCCACCGATATCAATTTTTAATCAAAATGGTCGAGGATCTAAAAAGTGTGGAAAGTGAGGCTTCACTGATATGGAAATGCAATCAATTGTGATACATATTTTGCTTAATTGTCCAGAGATTCAACCATATGTCAACTACGTGTTAAAAATATGTTATTAAATTACATACTAATAAGTGATCATTAACTTATGAAATATTTGAATGTAAAATGATCAGCTTGTTCGTAAACACATGGGGTAATGAAGCCATCTATACAGAATTTTCCAAATGGCTGAGGAACTATGTAAGTGTGCAATCACTAAGTATTTAATAATATATTCATGCTATACTAAATTATATTACTTGAAATAACAATCACGTAGGTTTACGATGAATACTCAAGTGTCCAACATTTGCAATTAGTGAAAGAAGTAGCACTAGGACCTGAATCTCAAGTACTGACAATGAATAAGTATGGTGTCAATGATTTTAAGTTTCAAACTGAAGAAGTTTCTAGGAACAAGAAAATAAAAAATAGCGGTGTCTACATACAAGGTGATGTTGATGGTACTGGTCAAACTATTGAATATTATGGTGTCATTCAAGAGATTATTGAAGTGAGGTATTCAGGTTGGCCTAAGAAGAAGATTGTATTGTTTCGGTGTGAGTGGTTTGACCCATCACATAGAGGCACAAATGTGGACCATCAACATAATATAATTGAAGTTAAGCACACCAGGAAATACAGAAGTTATGATCATTTTATTATTGCACAAAATGCTAAACAAGTGTATTACGCTTCATATCCATTGCATAGAGACAAACCTGATTGGTGGGTTGTTATAAAAAGTAAGCATGTGGAAAGAATTGAAATTGACAATGTCTTAGATGTGGCGTATCAAAATGATGTTGCAATTGTTCAACAATAAGTTGATGTTGAATTGGAAACCACACTACAACATCCTCAACACATATTAGAAGAAGTATCTGATGATGAGATACTGAATGTTGAGGAAGAAATATCCGAGAATGAGGAAAATGAGATGACGAAGAATGGGACAATAATGAAAATGAAACAACTGAGGAGGAAGAATGGGAGAATTATGGAATTGAAACAAGCGAGGAGGAATAGTGTAGAATGAAAGCTAGCTAGTATATATATGTAAGTGTATTTTGCTAATTTTATTTAATTTATAATTTTTATATATATTATACTTGCAATTTTGCATACAGATGTCATCAGGCGGTGACGGTGATAGACATCGCGAGCATCTTGGAGTTAGCTAGACTAAACAGGCTAAGAAGAAGAAGTCTAGGAGACTGATAGATCCTGAGGATATTGCAGGATCTATTTCTTCTGCGCCAGAGCGCATCAACCATGATACTTATTTATTTGTTGTTTCGTTTGGTACGACGGATCATCGGCAATATTATCCTAATTACCGTCGACCAGTCGGTGCTTCATCTACTTCACAGTCATTTCCTTCACTACGCTACGAGGACCTACCTTTATAGGCTATTCGTCGAGCATGACCCTTATCGGCAGGTACTCCATCTCCCACAGGTACATCTCCTCAGTTATCTGCCATGAGGCATGGAGATTCTAGTAGCGAGCAGTCATATGTTATGGACGGTACGCCTCCATTGACTCAGTGTTTTGTGCATCCTGATGTATCACCCTCGTCTACAGCTACACCTAGTGCTACACCAGATGATACGATGCCTGCTCTAGCTCCTGGCCAGAAGGATAGACGTGGTAGAGTCATGATTGAGTCGGATGGATCATCGTAAGTTTGTTTTGTTATCTATTTGTTAGTTTATTTTATTTATTTCTTATACTTTAATATATTATTCATGAACTAACATATTTATTATGTGTTTTGCAGGTGGCATCCTGCAAAGGATACTGCCCCGACTTTAAAAGACTGTGTTAGAAGACTCTATACACAGGCTTATCAATCTTGGAGCGAGATTTCAAACAGTATACGCCAGACGATGTTTAATAACTTTAAGGTATATATTTTTTAGTTAAGTTTAGTATACTTTACTTCTTTTTACTATCGATCTAATTAACGTTATTCAATTTTTTTTCCAGACCATGTGTACTTGGGAGTCGAGGTACAATTTGGTCATTGGGACCACATTAAAGGTGGCTCGTTGCACATCGGAGGGGCAAAGACGGTTGGAACAATTGCACGAGAGATGGTAAGTTCTAATTCAAACTTTTAAATAAATAATTAGTTGATTTATATATATCGTTATAAATTTTAGTTTTTATTTATAGGAAAAAGAATTGGGATGCACTCCCATTGAACCAGAGGTTTTCAAGAAGACTCATGTCAGGAAGAAATAAAATGAGTCGGATCCGGATGTGTGGATGGAGGAAAGGGCCGAACGAACTTTTGTAAGTTATTTAATATGAATAATATATATCAATAGTGAATATATTTATGATATGTATATATATTGATGTCAATATTTATATTTAATATGCAGAATGACTTTCATAAGTACGTCGCTGAGAATCTAGATAGTTCGGTTCAATTGACACCTGAACTGTCCACTTAGATTTGGAAAGAAAAAGTGGTAGGGGGACACACAAGGGTAGATGCTATGGTCTAGGCTCTCGCAACGATGTTAGACACCTTCAATCAGGCTTAGAAGGTATTGGATCGTCACGTCAAGCTGAGACACTTGACGGTGTTCAAATTGCTGCTATGTCTAATCAAATAGCTAAACTTACAGCGGCACTAGAAGAGTCGGAGCGGAAAAAAGTAGCTGAACAACAAAGCATGAGTGAGACCGTTCAGTAAATCAAAGAACAAGTGATGAACCTCGCTCGTCGACCTACTACTTCGGCTCCCAATGACACCGACGACGAGAGTGATGAGGATGATTATGTAGATCTCACTCCCTAGTTTAGATCTCTGGACATTTATGAACTTTTTGAAATTTTAAAACGAATTTTAAAAGACTTTGTAAGTCTTTAATTTATGATTTAGATACTTTTGAATGTTATTTTAAATTTGTTGTTTTATGTTTTGTTTAGATTGCTTATAATTGTGTGTGTTTGATTGGGCTGAATAGTGTAGAATTGAATTGAATTGCATTTGCAGGTGGGTAGCAGAAGCTGCGAGCTGTTACTGTAAAAAATATTGCAGAAAAAGTGACGGACAGCGTGGTTTAGTCCGTCGCTTTTTTGGGTTTTATTTCTTTTTAAAACCCAGAAAAGCGACGGACAGCGTGGTTTTGTCCATCGCTTTTTTTGGTTTTTAAAAATAAAATTTACAGAAAAGCGACGCAGTCCGTCACTTTTTTAAAAAAATTCAAAAAAATAAATAGTAAAAAAGCGACTCAATCCGTCGCTAAAAAAGACGCAGTTCGTCTCTAAAAGCGTCGAGCTAAAAAGCGACGGAAGTGACTGCGGCGCTTTTGGCCGTCATTTTTTGACAACTTTTTAGTAGTGCGCATACTCTGCGCTACATCTTCTCGTGATGTAGGTTCAGGTTCTCAGTATCCAGATCACGCTTAGATCGATTCTTGATCTTCAATTCATCAGCATCAATGGTGAGTTCTCATTCTTCGAGGACTAGTGACATGTTTATCCTTATCGCTTTTAGTCTATACTTTCAGTTTTGCTAGATCTAGTTGAGGCATGTACCAACATTTCTAGTCAGTTTAGAGGCTTATTTCAGACATAGATAGATTCAGCTTAGTATTGAGTTAATATCTTCCTTGTATTAAACTCATCAGTTTTCATTCATTTCAGATTTAGTATATGGGTATTCCCCATTATTTCAGATTTATTTATGATTTAGCTTCCACATCAGTTTATTATCTTTAGTATGGTCATGATCATGCCAGCAGGGTTAGCTTGAGATCACTTGTGGTCCTAGGTCCCGTGGCCGCGTCTCGGGGGTAGTCTCGGGGTGTGACAAAGATGGTGTGGTGGACCATATGAATGTCAAACATCATTGAAAGCAACATACTGATATAGTCATGCAACTCCTGATTTCCCATCCCTACAACTTGTCATTATTATTTTTGTCAAGCGTCGAGTTCATGATAATCACCATAAGTGGCAACACTATTTTCTCTTCTTAGAATTTGATGTCATGCTATCTTCCGAAATGCTAGTATACCTCTAGGTGAGGTGTATAGAAGATGGCATACATCAAATTCAAAGATAAGAAAATAGTGTGACTTCCAATGGTAATTATTATGAACACGACTCTTGATAAATATGATAATGAAAAGTGGATAGGAAGGGATATCAGGAGTTGCATGAAAATTTCAGTTCTTCTGTCACTTTCAATGATTTTTGACATTCAAAATGACTATGACGCCATTGTGGCATCAATGTATTGGTTTTTAAGGATACATGGAGGCTTTACTTCTTATCGAGTAGTTTTCTCAGAAAGGAAGAGATAGGGATATATGGGAGTACAATCACATTCGTTGTTATGCTGGGGGAACATAAGTTTTATGATTACATAGCAGAAATAAGAGACATGAAAAACTTCAACAAACTCTCACATGAGAAATCAAGGTTGAAATTTGAGATGCAGATGTCAACACTCTTATCATTGTAAAATGCTTGTGATACTCCATCTCTTTCTTGTTCTTCTCATAGTGAATCTTTTTTTTCAACCTAACAATCTTGTTATTTCCACTGTCTCACAGTGCGTTCCACTCTCTTTACAAAGAGTCTCTTCCAGAGTATTAACTTTATTTTGATTCTTAGTGTCTTGTTCTTGAATCACACGAGCTGTTGATTATCTTCTAAGATCTGCATTGCTAGATTCCAAAGATTTTATTTAAATGACCTCATCTAGAGCTTCAACCTTGATTTATCATGCTAATGCTTGGTTAGGTTGTCCATGTCTCTTGTATCTAAAATGTAACAATAAAGTTTACATTTCACAAGAATAAAAGTGAATGTGGTTGTATTCCCACACATGTCTATCAGTTCATTTATTAGAAAAGTACTCACAGAGAAGCAAAACCTCCATAAATCCCATAATAGTGACCTCAATAACCAATACACTAATGCCAAGATAGTGTGGTGGACCATATGTATGTCAAACATCCTTGAAAGAAACATAAGAGCTGAAATAGTCATGCAACTCCTTATTTAGTATCCATACCACTTGTCATTATTATTTTTGTTAAGCGCCGAGTTCATGATAATCACCATCGGGGGCCACACTACTTTCTCTTCTTAGAATTTGATGCTATACTATCTTCTGCACTTCTAGTATACCTCAAGGTGAGGTATATGGAAGATGACTTACATCGAATTCAAAGATAAGGAAATAGTGTGACCCCCAATGGTGATTATTATGGACACGACTCATGAGAAAGATGACAATTACAAGTGGATTGGATGGGATATCAGGAGTTGCATGAAAATTTTAGTTCTTCTGTTACTTTCAAAGATTTTTGACATTCAAAATGACTATGATGCCATCGTGGTATCAGTGCATTGTTTTTTATTGATACATGGAGGCTCTACTTTTCATTGAGTAGCTTTGTAAGAAAGGAAGAGATAGATATATGTGGGAGTATAAACTCATTTGTTTTTATCCTAGGGAAACATAAGTTTTATGGTTACATGGTAGAAATAAGAGGCATGGAAAACTTCAACAAGCTTTCACATAAGAAATCAAGGTTGAAGTTTGAGATGATGTCATATAAAGAAATTGTTTGGAATTCAGCGATGTCAAAGAATAATCAACACCTTATATGGTTTTAGAACTAAGCTTTTAAGAATCAAAGTAAAGAGAATATTCTTGAAGAGACTTTTTGTCTTGTCAGCGAAAAACACCATTAGAACGTGTAAGAGAACAAGATCGTCTGGGTAAAAACAAAGATGCATTATAAGCTAAACAAGGAAGAGATGAAGTATCAAAAGTAATTTTTCAGGATTAGTTCTTAATGATTTACCATGACATGACTGCTTGGGGGATAATAGAACATGATCAATTGGGTTTTATCAATAAATCTATTGCAAATACTTTCTCAAATATTGAGGATCATCTAGCCAGGGCAAAGAAAGTTGCAAATATATCAAACGGACAAAGAAATGAAAGAGTTCGTGGAAGACATTGTGTTTTTTACTTAACAATCTTGTTCTTTTCCAATAGTGTGTTCCACTCTTTATACAAAGTGTATCTTCAAGATTTTTAGCTTTCTTTTGACTCCTAATGTCTTGTTCTTGAATCACATGAGATGCTGATTATATTCTAAGATTTGCATCGCTAGATTCCAAAAAGTTTCTTTATACAACCTCATCTCAAACTTTAACTTTTATTTCTCATGTGAATGCTTGTTAAAGTTGTCCATGTCCATTCTTTCAAAAATGTAACAATAAAGCTTACATTACTCAGGATAAAAGTGAACGAGATTGTATTCCCACACAATTCTACAAGTTCATTTATAAGAAAATCGCTCAGAGAAAAGCAAAACCTCCATACATCCCTTGATAGTGGCCTCAATAACCAATACACTAATTCCAAGATGGTGTGATGGACCATATGAATGTCAAATATCCTAGAAGGCAACATAAGAGATGAAATAGCCATGAAAATCCTGATTTCCCATCCATACCATTGATCATTATCATTTTTGTCAAGCGTCGAGTTCATGATAATCACCATCAAGGGCCACACTACTTTCTAATCTTAGAATTTGATGTCATGATATCTTCCGAAATTCTATTATACCTCTAAGTGAGGTGTATGAAAGATGGGATGACATCAAATTCAAAGATAAAAAAATAGTGTGGCCCCCAATGGTGATTATTATGAACACGACTCTCGAAAAAGATGATAATGACATGTGGATTGGATGGGATATCCCGAGTTGCATGACATTTTTGTTGGGTTTTATTTGCCCTGAGTTTCTTACCATTAATAGGTTTTCCTTTTAGGAAAAGGTTTAGTAGTGGCTAGTCCCTTTTCTGGTAGAAAAGGTTTGGGACTCTATAAAAAGAGGCTTGTTCCTCCTAACTTAATCAGCATTCACACTGTAGTCCTAGGGTCTTTGAGAGCTTTGGTTAGGGGAGAATTTGTGGATACAAGTTTGATATGTTATCGCTTGTGTGAACCTCTCATATGTTCCGAGTGAATTGGTAGAGGTTATTTCTCCCTATATTTCTTACTCTCATATTTATAGTGCATTGCTCATCTCCTTTGTGGATGTTGGTTGATTGACCGAACCACGTTAAATCTTTGTGTCTTTTGGTATATTTCTCGTTTGTCTTCTTACTCATGGTCTTTCGAGGTTTGCTTTGCTAGGTTTCGCATAACACCTAATTATTTACGATCCTAACAAATAGTATCAGAGCTAGGTCCAATGGTTCATTGATGGAGTCAGGTTCAATGATGTAGCCAAGTTGGATGGTTCAATGATGGAGCCAGGTCCAATGGTTCAGTGATGGAACCAGGTTAGAGGTTAGAGATAGGTCTTCATCTTGGAGGGTGTAGTTCTAGCCACAACCTTTTTTACAGTAATGAAGAGTTTTGTTGGAGACATTTTTTCAGAGAGGTTCTCTAAGTCGAGACGTAGATTTGATGGAGGAGATTATGGAGAAGAGATGTAATCTGTTGGTGATTATGTGAAGAAGGTGGACAAATTTATTTTGTCATAAATTCAGGCCAATGGGGAGATTTGTTGGGTTTTATTTTCCATGAGGTTCTTACCATAAATAGGTTTTCCTTTTAGGAAAATTTTTAGGAGTGCTAGTTCTTTTCTGGTAGGAAAAGGTTTGGGACTCTATAAAAGGAGGCTTGTTCCTTTTAACAATGTAGTCCTAAGGGCTTTGAGAATTTTGGTTAGAGGGAGAATTTGTGGGACACAAGTTTGATATGTTATCGCTTGTATGAACCTCCCATGTATTCTGAGTGAATTAATTGAGGTTATTTCTCTCTATATTTTGTACTCTCATATTTATATAGTGGATTTCTCATCTCCTTTATGGATGTAGGTCAATTGACCGAACCACATTAAATCTTTGTGTCTTTTGGTATATTTCTTATTTGTCTTCTTACTCATGGTCTTTCGAGGTTTGCTTTTCTAGCTTTCGTATTACACCTGCTTATTTCGGTCCTAACAATTTTTAATTTGTATACTACTTCCAAGGATTTTTGACATTAAAATGACCATGACGCCATCGTGGCATCAGGATATTGGTTTTTGAGGCCACTGTTGTGGGATACATGGAGGCTCTGCTTCTCATTGAGCAGTTTTCTAAAAAGGAAACGATAGAGATATGTGGAAATATTATCACAATCACTTTTTATCCGGGGGAAACGTTAGTTTTATGGTTAGATAACAGAAAAAAAAGACATAGAAAACTTCAACTAGCATTCGCATGATAAATCAGGGTTGAAGTTTGAGATGAAGCCATATAAAGAAATCGTTTGGAATGCAGCGATGTAGATGTCAAAGAATAATGAACAACTCATGTGGTTTTAGAATTAATCCGTTAAAACACTAATACTTTTGAAGAATCTTTTTGTCTGGTGAACGAAAAGCACCATCATACCACGGCAGAGAACAAGATTGTCAGGGTAAAAGTAAAAATGCATTATAAGCAAAACAAAGAAGAGATGAAGTATCAAGGACAATATTTCAAAGATTAGTTATTAATGATTCACTATGACATGACTACTTAGAAGATAATAGAATAGGAGCAAATTGATGTGATTAAACAATCTTTTGCAAATTCTTTTTCAACTATTGAGGATCATCGAGTTAGGGTAGAGAAATCTATAAATTTATCAAACTTCAGGACAAAGAAATGGAAGTGTTTGCGGAAGAGAGGGAGAATAAATTTGTAAGAGCTCATATGATCATAGTCTACCTCTCTTCCAAAAAATCTTCCATTTCCTTGTCTTGATTTTTGATAAATTTTTCAACTTTCTTAGCCTTGACTCGATAATTCTTAAAAATTGAGGAAGAATTTGCAAAATATTATTTGATCACCCCGTGTTGCTCCTGTTGTATTTTTTCCTCCTCAACACTCCTATCATCGTAAATCATTTTGACCTGAACCTTTAAAAAATGCTTTTGATCCTCCATTTCTTTCTTATTCTTCTCATAGTGAATCTTTGTTCCTTTGATTCTTAATGTTTTGTTTTAGAATCACATGAGATGTTGATTATCTGATAAGATCTACATTGCTAGATTCTAAAGAGTTTCTTTATATGACATTATCTCCAACTTCAACCTTGATTTTTCATGTGAATGCTTGTTGAAGTTGTCCATGGTTCTTGTTTTTGAAATATAACAATATATCTTACGTTTCCCTAGGATAAATGTTAATGGGATTATGTTTCCACACAACTCTATCAGTTCATTTATTAGAAAACTACTCATGGAGAAGTAAAGCCTCCATATATCCCTTGATAGTGGATTCAATAACCAATATACTAACGTTATGATGGTGTGGTAGACCATATGAATGTCAACCATCCTTGAAAGCAACATAAGAGCTGAAATAGTCATGCAACTCCTGATTTCCCATTAATACCACTAGTCATTATCATTTTTATCAAGTGTCGAGTTCATGACAATCACATCTGAGGGCCATACTACTTTTTAATCTTAGAATTTGATGTCATGCTATCTTCTGAACTTCTATTATACCTCTAGGTGAGGTTTATGAAAGATGGGATCGCATCAAATTCAAAGATAAGAAAATAGTGTGGCCCCCAATATTGATTATTATGAACACAACTCTTGAGAAAGATGATAATGACAAGTGGATTGGATGGGATATCCGGAGTTGCATGAAATTTTTCAGTTCTTATACTGCTTTCAAGGATTTTGTCATTCAAAATGACTATGAAGTTATCATTGCATCTGGATATTGGTTTTTGAGGCCAGTGTCATGGGATACATGGAGACTCTACTTCTCATTGAGTAGTTTTCTATATTAGAAAGAGATAGAGATATATGGGAATATTATCATATTCGCTTTTATCTTGGGGAAACGTAAGTTTTATGGTTACATAAAACAAATAAGAGAAATGGAAAACTTCAACAAGCATTTACATGAGAAATCAGGGTTGAAGTTTGAGATAAAGTCATATAAATATACTATTTGGAATCCAGCGATGCAGATGTCAAAGAATAATCAACAACTCATGTGGTTTAGAATTAAGCTGATAAGAATCAAAAGAAAGATAGTACTTTCGAAGAAACTTTTAATCTGGTGAACGAAAAGCACAATCAAACAGTGGAAGAGAACAAGATCATCAGGGTAAAAATAATGATGCATTATAAGCAAAACAAGGAAGAGATAAAGTGTCAAGGGAAATTTTTCAAGGATTAGTTCTTAATAATTTACTATGATAAGACTTCTTAGGAGATAATGGAGTAGGAGAAATTGACTGTGATCAAACAATCTTTTGCAAATGCTTCTTCAACTATTGAGGATCATCGAGTCAGGTAGAGAAAGTTGCAAATTTATCAAACTTAGGACAAAGAAATGGAAGAGTTTGTGGAAGAGAGGGAGAATAAATTCATAAGATCTCATATGATCATAGTCTCCCACTCTTCTAAAAACTTTTTGATTTCCATGTCTTGATGTTTGATAATTTTTCCAACTTTCTCATCATTGACTCAATGATCCTTAACAATTGAGGAAGAATTGGAAAACGATTATTTGATCACCTTGTGTTTCTCCTGTTGTACTCCTCAACACTCCTAGCATTGTAAATCATTTTAAACTAATACTTGAAAAAAATTCTCTTGATACTCCATTTCTTTCTTGTTCTTATCATAGTGAATCTTTGTTTTTAACCTAAACAACCATTTTATATTTATTGTCCGACTGTGCATTCCACTCTCTATACAAAGAGATTTCTCAAGAGTATTAGCTATATTTTGATTCTTACTATCTTATACCTGAATCACATGAGATGTTGATTCTCTTCTAAGATCTGCATTGCTAGATTTTAAAGAGTTTTTTTATACAACCTCATTTCAAACTTCAACCTTGATTTCTCATGTGAATGTTTGTTGAAGTTGTGCATGTCTCTTGTTTCTTAAATGTAACAATAACGCTTACATTTTCCCAGGATAAAAGTGAATGCATTGTGTTCCCATGTAACTCTATCAGTTCATTTATTAGAAAACTGTTCACATAGAAGAAAAGGCTCCATATATATATCCCATGATAGTGGACTCAATAACCAATATGCTTATGTTAAGATGGTGTGGTAGACCATACAAATGACAAACATCCTTGAAAGCAACATCAGAGATGAAATAGTCATGCAACTCCTGATTTCCCATCCATTCCACTAGTCATTATCATTTTTGTAAAGCGTCAAGTTCATGACAATCTCCATTGAGAGCCATACTACTTTCTAATCTTAGAATTTGATGCCAGCTATGTTCCCAACTTCTATTAGACCTCTAGGTGAGGTGTATGAAAGATGGGATGACATTGAATTCAAAGATAAGGAAATAGTGTGGCTCCCAATGGTGATTATTGAGATAGATGATAACGATAAGTGGATTGGATGGGATATTAGGAGTTGCATGA
>JAJOOS010023208.1:0-13819 GCA_029582725.1 Solanum chiquidenum
TCTCATCTTGATAACAACCAAAATTGACTTTTGATTACTGATTACTTATTGAATTCTTACAATTTGTTTCACAAAACCCCCCTTTAATTACTTGTTTTGTTTTTTTGGAAGTAATTTGACTAATTGAATATAATTGTTGGTTAAAGTAAAGTCTAAACCAGTTTCCTCATGGGATCGACCCCAACCTACAAGTTGGGTTCTTTACTTAATAACGATCGTTTATGCTTCTTTAAAGAGGTGTAATTTGAGCGTATCAACCCTACAAAGAAACCATTTCCAAAACATTACCCACCAGCGTACCAAACAACGTACAACGATACAAAAAAAAAAAACAACCCCATTGCCTGTGTCGTCTTCCTCGCAAACAAACCCAAAAAAATCAAACCCACACCAATCCTCTTTAGTCCAGCAGCGAACTCAGCCCAGAAATTCTAGCAATTGCGACCCAAGTCCAGCAAATCCAGCATCCTCGTCCTCTCCCTCTTTCCCTTATCCTCTCCGTACAAGAATCTTCTAGGTGTCTCGATCTCCTTGTCTCGATCGTCCTTCGCTCAAGATCAATGGCTGACGATTTTTATTCCGTTGAGGATTTGTACTCATTCTTAGCTGGCCAACCTTATCCCTTCAAGGGATTCGAATTTCAAATTTTGAATTGCATCCTAAATCTTCCCGTTTTCCCCCCAATTCGTCCCCTCTATTCTCTCTTATATATTCCTCTTCTTTCACTGTTTGAGGGGTGGGGAAAAAAGTTAGAGGGATTTGAGTCGATTTAAGGAAAAGAGAGGAGTCAAAATCAGTACGAACAGATAGTGAAAAAGTGATGGAAGATTAAATACTCTTGACGTTCGATGCCATAGGTTTTCAAGTTTAGATCGTAGCCTCTTTCTCGTTTATTATTCGTTAGAATCCGGTGAGGTCGAGGTCGATGGTTGAAGCGTTTTCTCACTCGAAGTTTTAGTTTGTTGCTCAGCGAAAGGTAATTCTTTCTTCTTTTAAATATTTTTATTATTTTGTTGTGTGTTGAATGATTGGATTAGATCAGTTTAGTTGTTGCATCTGTTAGTAATTTTGGTTTTTGGTTTTCCTGTCCATTCTAATGTCTTAGTAATTAGTAAAATAGCTAATTTTCTTGTTTGTCGTAGATACCATTTAGTTTTTTGTTTATGATTTCTGTTTACCATTAAAATCATATTTGTTGAAAAGAGGTTGGTTGCTAGTATTACTTCATTCTTGTTTATGTGGGATAGCCCTTATGTTTAGCTTCTCCTGTATGTTAAATTGGTCGATTTGTTTTAGTCAATATTCTTATAAGCAATAGCTTAGAATTTCATTATGATAAATACTTTGAGTTATGTATGATTAGTTGCATCCTGGTTGCGCCTGATCTTAAGGTTTCTTGTTTTCATGACTCTTTTCATCAGTTTTTCTTTTCTTTTCAATAACCTTGTTATTCCTGTTGGGATAAACCATTAGCCATGTAATTGTGTTATAGTAATTTTTATTTAATCCCTTGTAAAGATTTTTATGTTATTTATTTAAGATAATAAAATATTTGTTTAAATAGATCATTGTGTATATATGTGTGTCCATTGCTTATATAGTAAATAATTTTGTGTATGGAGTATTTTAACTCATACACGGAAGACTAAAATTGTCATTGCATATAAGTTATAAATTTATGTTCACGATCAAAGATGAAGTAGGACGAACATCTTGATGATCGTAGCACAAGATTAAATATAATTTGATCTTAATTATGAGAATGGTTAAATTCAACTTCTTGTGCTAGTACATTTTGTATGTATTGAACGGACCAAGTAGAGACATTTGTTTATGTTCTGAATATTAATAAATAAATTCTCTAGTCCACTACATGTACTTATACTCTTAATCTTGATATAATTATTATGATCTACGTAATTTATTTTATTATTTTAATCTATTAAAAGGTGAGACTTTTTGATGAGTCAATAAATTCCTAATAGATTAGATAATGACAAATTACATTAGTGAAATAATAATTAGTTGATAGAACCGTGTCTCGGACCCGAGTTGAAGACACCCCTTTATGGTTACTTATAAGTTTTCACGTGAAAACCCTGCAGGTGGATTATATATTCGTCACATGAAATAAGTTAAGTAAATATAATAAAGGATTAATTTAGTCAATGAATTAAATTTTCAGAAAATTTTGATTTAATTGATTGGTGTCGGTAATTCTAACACGGGGGGTTAAATAAGATGTAGTGGTAGATTTTGAAATTAAATCGAGGAGTGCAATTACAAAATTTTAGTGAAATAATTTTTAATTTATTGCGATATGGTTAATTCGTTCATTTGAGAATTATTATCGTAATTGGAAGGCTCTATTAAATATATCTACGGTCCCTACTATGCCTGATTAATTGACCAAGTTTTAAAAGAAGGACAAATTAATTTTATTGTTGATCTTCTTTAAAGGATGAATTATTTGAGAATTAAATATTGAGTTAGTGATAAAACGTTTGGCCTTAAATGGATGAAAACGTTTTCTTTATTACAAAAACGTTTGGCCTTGAATGGATGAAAACGTTTTTGTATTAATCTCAATTTATTCTCATGATCCTCTTGATTGCTCATTAAGCCTGAAATTTATTTGGACGTTTTTCCTATTCATTCTTGAGTTGGAAAACTAGTATAAATAGGCTGGATGTGGCATGAAAGAAATGATCCTTTTAAAAACAAGTAATAGTTGCCCACACACGTAACTTGGTAGTAACAATCAATCAGGAAATAGGAGAAGATCGTAGTTCTGGATCCTTGGTATCTGGACGACTTTTGTAAAAGTTTCAATAGGTTAGTCTTCTTCTAAATTCATTTATGTTGTATTGTTTAGTCTATATGTAAGATTTGTGATCCTGAATATAGCTTTCGTTGTGCATATTCTAACAATTCCATGCCTCTGCTTTCGATATGTTGTCTCTGTTTTGTCTTATATTTATAATAATCAGTCTAGCATTAGGCTTGGTTAGTTAAACTTTGCATTCTGATTGTTTTTATCATTTCCAATATGCATTAGATAGCATTGCATTAGTTACTCTAGTATAATGAGTTCTTTTAATCCAATAATCAACTTCATTTCGATTCAGTGATCTCAAAACTTTAGAATGTGTCTATTTGTTTGCTCTCTTATGTGTTAAAGGGGTTATTTTCTACGAGTAAGTATGCAATTTCCTTCTTTCTAGCAGAAGTTGATTTTTCTTTGGCTTAGCCAATTTATTTTTTAAAATTGATTTTCAATAACTAGCATAGTGTTTTGGTCTATTAAGATGATTTGAGCTTAAATTTGTTGGCTGTTAGTTAGCTTCAAGTTCTTTTTTTTTCTCACTTTGATGTTCAGGTTAGTTTCCAGGAGATTAATTACTATTAGAGTTAGTTTTTTTTTCTTATTTATTTATTTATTGTTTTTTTTTGTTATTTCTGAACATGTTTTCCATTAAACTCGTGGCTATGTGTGTAATGTCTCAAGTTAATTCATGTTGACATTAACTTGCTTCCTTAAGCAGTAAATCCGTATTTACTTGATATGGTTTTTTGCTCTAATTTATATTTGATTTATCTCTGTTTTTTCTGTAATCGATAGTTGTATATGGTTGAGTTTGGTATAATTTCAGCCATGATAAACATATCATTTAGAGTTTTAAGCTTAAGTTGATTTCATCCTATTGTTGTTGTTAATCTTTTTCCCTCTTTTTCTTGGTGCATGAACACTCTCCCGTTGAGTCCAATTGGACTCCTCCTCTTGCATACTCTTCTTTTCGAGTCAAACCTCCAAGCTGTTGAAAAGGAAGCTAATATTAGTAGGACAAAACCCAAACTAATAGCAGCAACAGTAACAGGGTGACAACAGCCTAAAGGGCAGAAATTTGAGTTTTTGGACTGTAAAGTCCACTAAAAACAACAGTAGCAGCAGCCTCAAAGGGCTGAAAAATGAAGAGCAAAATTGGGTCATCGCCCATGACGTTTTGAAGCAGCAATAGAACAACTTCAGCCCCTAAAATGGTCGAATGTGGGCTGGAAATTTCAGTTATTTGATTCAATGTTTACCTTATATCCTCATTATTATTTTGGTTATTGTGAATGCTAACTTTTATTAACTTTTTCTTTAACTTAGATGAATCCTTTTGAGGTTTTTTTATGGCTCTTCTATTTCGTTACTCGTTTACTTTAAGTTTTCAAATATTTGAAATTCATTTTTAAGTTAGGTATTTAAGCTTGTAGAATGACTTAAGAACCTCTCATGTTCTTTCATAGTTGTTGAAAAGCTTTGAATCCATGTTTATGAGTTTGAACTAACTATTTAGTTCAAATTTTTGAGTAGGATAAAATTATTAAGTTTTCTAAAATAAATTAGTTGTCTTTTAATTTAATTTAGGACTTTGTATGAATGACTTGAAGATTTTTTATATCATTTCATAGTTGTTAAACAAGGTTCTTTACTCCATGTTTATGAGTTTGAATTAATTGTATAATTCAAAACTTGACTATGGATAAAATTTCAAGTTAGGATTATTCTTGAGATTTTGTAAAGTATCAAAAGTTTTTTATCTAAGTTTCAAACAATATTTTTCTAAGTAACCATTTTTTATAAAATTAGCCAAACTTTTCAATTTGTCGGTCAACCGTGTGTTAGCGGATTCTCTAAGAAACCCTTCCTTAGAGGATTAATTGAACCCTTACCCAAGACTCTGGTTTTATTTAAAAGTTTTTCTTTCAAAAATCCTTTTTTTAAATGGTTTTCTTAATTTTTCCTAAAAAATTAAGTGGTGACTTCCAAATTATAATTTTTTTCAAAACTTAACAAAATTGCCAAAGTTGCGAAACTAGTTTTGAAATCTTAGTTTTTGAAATCGGGTCGTAACAAAATGGCAACTGCACTGGGGATTTCATCTAGGCTCTAACCAAAAGGATTTTATCTTTTGGCTAACTATTATTGTATTATTTGTCACCTTATGCAATTATGTGTTTAAACTTTGAATATTAACTGTCATATTGCATTCATGACATTTCTTGTTGTATGTATAGTATATTAAGGACGGTTTCTGCATAATCGCAGCCGAACTTTTTATACTCAACCCTTTTTCGGAAGGATCGACAATTTATTGGTACGTCATGCGTCCAATGGTTGTCGTGAGTTCCAGCCTAAGTTTTCCACTTGGGTTCTCGGTCTTTCAAAAGTCACTCTTAGTCAACTAGCGTAGAGCGAAACCAAATCCCAAATTTAGCGCATTTTGAACTAAGTTGACCCAACACGCCTTGGGTCTATTTGGCTCATTGGTCAATAAAAAGACAATCATACTTATGTGTTTAAATTTGAAGAATGAATGCGTCATTTGACAAAATATTGTCTCTTGGAGTTGGGAGTTTAATAGTTTATTCGAGTCGAAGAAGAATCAAATTACCATTTCAACAAAAGCGTGGACATTCGGAGATGACAAAAATCAAGAACGAAAGGTTTTTTCATGGAAGCATAGTTTAGGATTGTACCCCTGCGTGGGACTGATTATTTTGTATCTCATTTCCCCAGTTATGTATCCCAATTCAGTTTATTCGTGAAACTTGTATAAATTTGGGTTTTGGGGCAATGAAATGTCTCAAATGGCGTTATACAATCTTCAAATTGTTAGGTCTACCCTTGGCATAGAAGGGTCACATATTTGTTTAGAATGCGCAATATCTGCTTATGTGTTATAACTGTTTATGTGATTATGTTGCTTTATTTGGAGATATTCTAGCTCACTCCTCCTTGAATCGTTTTTAGATCCCCGAATCATAAATATCAAGTCACTATCAAAAGTGTGTCCAAATACTCTTACTTTCTCATTTAAAAAAAAGGGTTAACCCTTTATCTCAAATCGAAAAAAGATTCAACGGTCGAACTACGTAGGACCTGAATA
Organism: Solanum chiquidenum; assembly: GCA_029582725.1. Lineage (NCBI taxonomy): Eukaryota > Viridiplantae > Streptophyta > Magnoliopsida > Solanales > Solanaceae > Solanum > Solanum chiquidenum. Next base: position 5,937 of record JAJOOS010023208.1, read on the forward strand.
CTCCTCTGTGAGATACGTAGGCATCCTTTTAAGGTTTCGATCCCCATTTTTGAGAAATTCTGTATTTTACAAACTCTTACAAAGAAATTAGAGTTACATCTCAATCAAAAACCAGAAGTACGACAATGAAATATCGAATCGACTTTATCTCGACTCAAGTCGAATTTCTGATTCACAAAGCTAAAAATCAGATAAATAAATTCCTGTCTATTTAGTCATTTCTCTATATATGTGGGCTAGTTTATATTCAAAATGAAACAATTGTTGTGTTTACAGTAATGAGTGTGATATTATGTATTACTTATCATCGACACAGACTAACACATATGCCTTTGAGTTGTTTTTCTTTGTCAGGTACTCAAAACTGATTTGTGTTGAGAAAATGACAGAACATCCATACTTCACAAGGTCCAAAGATCCCAAAGATTCCTTCTCCGACCAATGTTTGTCAAAAGACAAAGAAAAAATGGTTGAAAGTGTTGAACACAATAAGTTGATTGCACAATTGTTCCAACAGATTGCTGAAATGGATAAAACCCGAGATTTGATGAATTTGGCTATCATTGCCAACACTCCTACTCCAGTCAACGGAAGGCCTTCACTCCATTTTCCTACTTCAAATCCAACATCTGACCATTTTCCAAATAATTCATCCACCACTACGATTCCAAAATCTCCCATCATTGACTTAACCACCCCTAACCCACATCATGCTAGCTCCTCACACCAAAAGTTACCAAATCCTCAAAATCCAAATGCCAACATTTTTAAGAATTTTCCTCCGGTCCATCAAATCCCTACTCAAATTGTCCAAAACCCACCTACCACTCAATCCATATCTTTAAAAGTTGCTTGTCATATTCCAATATCGCCAAAATTGTACCCTCCATTTACCACGCATTTTGAACCGGATCATTATAAGAAGAAGGAGAAGGAGTGGAAGGTTATAAGTGGAAAGGTTAAGCAAAGCATTAGAGATGATGTTATGAAAGTAATGAAGAACGTTCAGTACACCCCAGACATTGTGGGGTTGAATTAAGAAGATTTGTGTCGTCATCCATATTTGGAGCTTCCAGAAGGTTTTAAAGTACCAAAGTTTGATATATTTAGTGGAATTGAGGACTTATTGTGATCAACTCATTGGAGTTGGGAAGGATGAGGCTTTGTTGATGTGACTCTTTAGTAGAAGTCTAAAAGGAGAAGCATTAGAATGGTTTATTTCTAAAGAAATCAAGTAGTGGCCAAGTTGGAACGCTTTGGCTAAAGACTTCATTGAAAGGTTTGATTACAATGTAAAATTCATTCCCGATCGATACTCTTTGGAGAGAATCAAATAGAATTCTACTGAAAGCTATCGAGAGTATGCCTACCGTTGGAGAAGAGAGGCCGCAAGGGTTAGGCCTCCTATGACCGAGAAAGAAATTATTGAAGTCTTCGTGTGCATTCAAGAGTCGGAGTACTACAATAAGATGTTGCTCATTTTACGAGGAAAGTTCAATGAGATAGTCAAAATTGGTGAAACTATTGAAGACGGTCTCAAGACCGGAAAAATCATCCGAATGACTCCCCAAGATGAATCCTCGGGACCATTAAGAAGGAAAAGGGAAGATGTTTCCTCTATCTCATTTGAATCGAGCCAAAAATCAAAGAGGCATGCCAGCATCAATGTTCGAAAGTCTTTACCATCCAAAACCTACCCTTTAGCTCCACAAAATCCCCATTAAACCAAATTACCAAACTCCACCACCAAATCATCCAAATTACCAAGCTCCATTGCTAAATTACCCAAATGCTCAACCAAGTTACCAACCTGCATTGCCAAATTACCCAAATGCCCCTCATAGCTACCAAGCACCACAATACCAAAATTTCCAAAAACCAGTACCTGCTCGCCAAAATCCTCCCAGTTACCACCAAGTACCTCCATCTTCATAAAATAATTACAATCTTTCTTGTCGGGAGTTTTTGAAGAAACCTTCTCGAGTCTTTACTCATTTGGTTGAAAGTCAACCCCAACTCTTTGAGAGATAGAAAGCGGTTGGTCTGATATGAACAATTGATCCAAAAAATGTAGATGTCAATTCCAGACTTTACAGGTCCGATATTCATTGTTCTTACCATTCATGGGGTGCTAGACATACCACTGAGGATTGCATCAACTTGAAGCATAAAATTCAAGACTTAATTGATCAATGAATTGTCACCTTTCAAGCTGTCAATTCTGATGCCAATGGTAATTCACTGATGAATCGTGGAGGATTTACTATTAACATGATTGACCTAAAGTCTCAATCACCTCCCCATCAAAACACCCCAAATTATTGTCACATGCCTCCCCCTCAGCAAGGTAGTTATGATTCCCCTCGTCCATGTATTGAGAAGAAACCTGCTCGAAAGTTTACTCCTCTTATTGAAAGTCGGACGAAGTTGTTTGAGTGATTGAGTGCGGTAGGTATTATTCATCCAGTCAAGCCTAAGCCAGTCAATACTAGCTCAAGATTTTATCGAGTCGATCGAAGATGTGCGTATCATTCCAACGGTGTTGGGCATGATACTGAACACTGTATTAATTTGAAGCACATGATCCATGACTTGATCGACCAGAAAATGGTCGAGACCACTATACCCAACGTCAACAATAACCCTCTGCCGAACTATGGAGGCGCCACTATCAATATGATAGAGACAGCGGATGAGTGGTGCATGGTAAAGGTGATAGTTTCGGTTGGTGTTGACAACCTTGGGAAGGTTGTAGCTTCTCCGAGCATAAATGAGAAACTCAATTTTACGAGCATAACACCCCATCAAGCTTTTGCTTTAGTGTCAAGAGAGGGTCAGAACAAGAAGGGGATTAATCATGTTCCACCAAAGTATGTGCCTTATTTATGCCAGTCCTTTCTGGTAGGGGAATATGCCAATGATGACGTTTTTGGAGAAGGAATTGGGGATCTTTTTGAAGAAGGTGATGCTGCGCTCAAGAAGATAATCGAGACACCAAGCATACGAGATGCCGAGCCAATGGAGCAAGTTTTTAATTGGACTTCCACTCCACTCTTGATTTCTTGTTCATCTTGATAGACAAAGATGAATCTTATGATATTTCTAAAATCGGAGGTAGTCCGAATGAGGCCCTGAACGCACCTTTTATGTTATTTTACCTAATTATATTTTAATTTCCCTCGTAATATTTTGAAAAAGGCAAAATGGTTCATGGTCATAGCCAAAGTTCGTATTTCCTTATTTTCAATGAAAGCCTCTTCTATTGCGAAAATTTATTTTGCTTGCTTTAATTTTTCTATCTAACGGTCTTTGTTTTTTATTTCTGTAAAAATAATTTTTTAAAACCTGTCAATACCATGTCATGTCACAAGTTGAATGAACAAAATGAGATAGATGAAGATGGGTTTGAATAGCATGACGAGGAGATCATGATATTCGAACACCTTGTCAAAGATTTGAAATAGTTTGAGAATCTGAATAAGTCGAATCTGGATGAGACGAAAACTGTAAATCTGGAAAATAATTAATGTGTCAAAGAAGTCAGAATTAGGGTCCATCTGAGAGAAGATTCGAAAAGAGAACTCAATAGTTCACTTGGAAAATACATCGATGCATTTGTTGGATCACATGTCGTGCTTGAACATAGACATTCATCTCAAGTTTCCAATCAACGTAGATGCTATCAAGAGTTATGATATTTGAAGATTCAGAGTTTCTTTTGTTTCTTTCGCATCTTTTATCTGTAATTGTCTTATGTTCTGTAGTTAGAAAATTATTATTTGTAATGAACTACGTCTGACCTGAATTCTCAAGAATGAGATACGTAGGCAGCCTATGTCGGCTTCGGTCACCCCTTAATATATCTTTAATATTTCCCTTTTGTACTTAAACTACGTTCGACCTGAATTCTCGAGAATGAGATATGTAGGCGGCGGCCTGTGTCGGCCTCAGTCATTTCCTTATCAAATTTTCTTTTTTGTTTATCCTCGAGAGGGGAACTACATTTGACCTGATTCATGCCTCAACGGGATACGTAGGCGCCACAACGGTTCGGTCATATCTCCCATAAGATTTCTATTTTTTTTTACAATAAAAACTAGGACAGAATTTTTGAGAGGGACTAAAAAATTCTCAAGCAGAGGATCACTCCAATAAGTCGAGACTGAAGATACATTAAGATTTGCAACCGGGACATAATTTTTGAGAGGGTCTCAAAAATTCTACAAGTCATATATCAATAGTTCAAGATACTCCAAGACATCTAACTGGACATAATTTTTTAGGATGGCCACAAAAATTTCTTCAAGCATCACTAGAAGTTTGTAGTCAAGTTTTAATATTTCAAACATGATTAGAAGTTTAAAACTAACTTCAAATGATCTCTGACATCGTTATTGTTCAACAATCTCCCGCGTTGGTGGATTTCAGAGTCAACTACAAAACTTCCCGATTATATTATATTTCGGGAGAATCGTGTCAGAAATTTTCCAAGCTTTAAGGATTTTTGAATTCTCCTGAACAAGCTATCGGACACACCAAAGTTTCGAACCAAGGACGTTCATTTAAGCTTGACGTGACATGATACTTAGCAGTGACCCTTTTCAATTACAGCTCTTTGAAAACCTTTTTCTTAAAGATTTTATCTACATGTTTCAAATATTTTTGCATAAAATATGTTGTCTTGTCTATCGAGAAGCAAGAGATCGGAGTGATCAACCGAAGATAGCAAGACAAAGAGCAAGTGACTGGAGAACTCAACACAGATCAGTTTGTTTTAAAAACTAACAATTTTTCTATGGATGCAGGTATATAAGTTTGCCTCAAGATCATCATATTCCTCCATTCAATGAATATGGAGAAGTCAAAAGGGCGAGGAGCTCCCCAAAATTGACAACTTTTCTGTAGATGCAGAAAAGTCATTGAAGTTTTCCAGAAGAAAAGAAATAGTTCAGAATATGAGCAACAACACCTCGTTCAAATTTCCAGCAAAGCATGAGTCACAATGAGTACAAATGTTCAAATATGAACAAGTGAAAGCATCACTCTCAATATGTACAAGCATCTACAATGATATCAAATTACATTTTTCAATATCAAGAACATTTGAAGAAAATTCACAAATTACATCGATATCAGACGCGGTAAACCACCCTCCCAGAGGGATATTTCTATAGTATTATCAAATGAGATAATACGACCACCCAGAAGGGCATCATCGTCATCCTGTCAATGGATCAACATCATCCTACCAATGGATCATCAACGAAGCATCATCATTCTATCAATGGAACATCAACATCATCTTGTCAATGGATCAACATCATCCTATCAATAGAACATCAACATCATCTTGTCAATGGATCAACATCATCCTACCAATGGATCATCAACGAAGCATCATCATCCTATCAATGGAGCATCAACATCATCCTGCCAATGGATCAACATAATCCTACAAATGGATTATCAATGAAGAATCATCATTCTATTAATCGAGCAGCAACATCATCTAGCCAATGGATCAACAAAATCCTACCAATGGATCGTCAATCATTATCCTATCAACGGAGCATTGACGTCATCATCCTATCATGTAGCAGCATTATCCTACCAATGGATCATCATCATCCTATCAATGGAGCATCATCATTCACATCATATCAAGTTATCATCTACTGCGTCAAAATCGATGGAGGTTGACGTCAGAACATATATATAAAAGAATATGTACCGAATACAGTAAAACATATTACTTCTCTATTTAAATTACAGTTTCTGCTAACAAGTTTATTTCATTATTTGTCGAGAGCATCCAAGAGGATGAATTCTTAAATCAAACCACAGGTGCAGAAGACATCAGAAAAGATGCAGCACAATGTGGAACTTTTCCTTAGTGCAAGCTGAGGAGCGATTCATCGAGTCATCCACCTCATTATAGTTGGATAACTATCGAGTCATCCACCTCGTTACAGTTGGAATATTATCGAGTTTTCACCTCGTTACAGTTGAACTATTATAAAGCATCCACCTCGTTATAGTTGGATAATCATCGAGCCATCCACCTCGTTACAGTTGGACTATTATCGAGTCATCCACCTCATTACAGTTGGATAATCATCGAGTCATCCACCTCGTTACAGTTGGATAATCATTTAACTATCTAGCTCGTTGCAGAGATCACCAGAGTTTGCCATACAGAAAACAAGCAGTGACATCTCCAAATTCTCAGAAAATCATGAATTGTAATGGACATACTGTGTTCAAAAGCGGTATCCATTATCTTTTACTCTCAATACTTTTTTATTTTCTCATCTAGTTGAAAAGGATGTTTATGCTTATCCATTAAGATATACTTATTTGTTATATGAATGATCTTTCTTTATTTATTTTACTCAAACCGCTAGCTAAAGCGGCACTATGTCTACTAATTATTTACTTTGAGTGTGCAGACATATACTGAACATACTTATGTGATATCTTTCACAACGTGAGTAACTGAAAAGCATCGTAAGAGATGCTACCACTATTTTCAATTACAGTTTTTACTAACAAGTTTATTTCAGTCTTTGTCGAGAGCATCCGTGAGGATGAATTCTCAAAACAAACCACAGGTGAGGACGACATCAAAAAGGATGCAACACAATGTGGAACTTTTTCTTAGCAGCGAACTGGGACATAGTTCGAAGAAGAGTATCAAACTCTTAGGACGCAAGCAGAGGATCGACTTCCACCACAATCAAACCACACCCCTATCAGAAGGCATGTGGGTTTTTCTTAGGTTTATCGGTTTCAATTTTGCATCCAAATTTTTTTGGTCTTTACCGGAAACAACTTTCCAATCTAAGTGACAATGCACCAAGAGCTTTGGAAATTATGTCCGTGTAAGTTCTTAATTACGAGTGTGAAGCGCGCCACATTCATGACTAAGAGGTTGCAAGCCTCCTTTTCATACTCAACTTACTTTGTCGCTTTTTCAGAACCAAAGGTTATCTTGCATAATAGATTTTTATATAACCTGGGATACGTAGGAAACCTACTTCTGGGGTTCGGCCATAATTCCTAAAGTTTGTACCAAATCCCTTTTCCAAAAGATGAAGATATGGTCAGTCAAAATTAGATTTGTCAATTTCATTTTCCTCGAATTTCTTGCATTAATCCAAGTAAAATGAGGGACAGTTGTTGACACCCAATTTTGAACCTCCACAATATAGATTAATCATCGAGCTTCTTCAATTTCAAACGATTTCAAATAATTAGTTTTAGAAAATTAAAAAATAAAATAAAATAAAATAAAATTTCAAGTTAGTTTAAATAGTTTATCACTTATTTATAATTTTTAAATAATATATATAGTTTATATAATCACGTATATAATTAGTACATTTTTATGAATATTCGAAAATTATTTCAAAAAGATATTAGTTTTACTTAAATATTTTATTAAGTTAATTAGTAGTTTATATTTTGAATCATTAGTTTATTAAGTTAATTATTTTATTTCGTTAAGATTAAGAAGCTCCTTAATTAATTTATAAAAGTGTTAATCAAATCCACCGACTAAATTCTAATCGAAGTTCAATTGGTTATTATGGCAATTTTAGCCAATTTCTTCAATCCTTTGCAAGACCCTGAAATTGGGCCAGATTTCTGGCCCAAATCCAAATAAATTCAATATATTCAGCAAGACCCAATTCTCTTAAAACCTTTTCAGCCAACTTTGACCCAATTAAAATAGGGCAAATTACAGAAATCACATACTTTTAAGGTAAAATTACAATTTATCCCTTAAAAGTTTATAATTACAGAAATCCCTCAAAACGGATACAATAATATAAGCGCTGATACATTAATATGATGCGCGAGATACATTAATTGTTAAGTAA
>JAJOOS010023209.1:0-16700 GCA_029582725.1 Solanum chiquidenum
AGCCTATTAGATAGTATCACACTAAATCTATGTTGATAATTCTTTTCTTGTTGATTACCTCCTTGGTCTGGCAAGTAGCAACAAGGCGAGTTCTAACACGTGCACTCGTTAAAAAGACTTCTAAATGAAAAAATTATCAATGCATGCAAAACACTATTCAAGAATTACTAAGAATTACTTTGTTAATCTCATGCATGCAAAACACTATTCAAGAATTTACTATTCATACTTTGTTAATCTCTCATGGATCCCACAACCCTAGTTGTGAAGTTTAGTTACCCATAATAGCAAGAACACAATTCTTAGTATTAGATGAAGAAATCATGAACTTACGTAACGAGAATAATAAACCCAGAAATTCAACTTGAATTTCAAAGCCAAAATCTTCAAAACGAACTTACGAAATCAATAATTGTTAGGTTTTCCAATTGATCTCCAAAGTAACAAAGTAAAACTAGAATAATAATGTCTAACCCCCAAAAATGAGGTTTATATGCCTTATTTATAGAAAACAAATCCTAAATAAAAAGGGAAACAAATTAAGGAAAGTTTGTTTCAGGTACGCGTCTTCATTCCACGAGACTGACTTACGGACCATCGATGGTTTCTACGGTCCGTAAGTACCTTCCGTCAGCCAGGACTTAGAAAATATCTCAGCTTCCAAAAATCAGCTTCTCTGAAGCAAACGACGGACTAGCAGTACGGACCGTAGATCGATCTACGATCCATCAATCTCCTCTGTAGCTCTACTTAGAATCTTCAAAAATCAGGTATTGGAACACTCGCAGTATCAATCTACGGATCAACAATACGGTCCGTAGATCAATATACGGACCGTCAATGGCCACCGTGGTTCTACACTTAGTCAGATTTCCCTGATTAGTCTTCCATACCTTGCCTGCTGATCTACGGTCATCACATACGGGCCGTCGATGAACCTACGGTCCGTAGATCACCTCCGTGAATGCCCTTTTTCTGCATTTCTTTCAGCTGTCCCTATACTTCCGCGCCTGAACATCTTTCCTGCAAAATAATATAAAAACACATAAAAACCAATACAAAAAGGCCCAAGACACACACAACTTGTAAGTGAAATGTATTAGAAATACCATAAACTCACGGTATATCGGAGTTCTTGAGTAACCACCTGTAGAAGCAGGCATGGCTGACTGAATTGGTAGAGCTGTAAGTGTCGGCCTACCTGAACCTCCGGAGTAGGAACCATGAAAGTTACATGTATTCGTGGGCTTCTTAGACAAAGCCTTGGCATGCCCATCATGTCGAACTCCTTCAGTTTTCTTCATAAAGTTTGTCAATTCATTAAATAATTTACCTGCAGAGGTCAAGTGAATAGGCAATACATGTAATTCGGGGTTCAATTCCTTGACCAATAGACGAATCATCTCCTCCTCTGTAGTCACCAACTGTGTAGCATATCTGAACAAGGCATGGAGCTTAGCCTCATAAGCAGCTACAGTCATACCACCCTACTCCAAGGCCATAAACTCGTCCTTCTTGCAATCTCTCAAAGTCCGAGGCACCTACTTCTCCATAAACAAATCATGGAACTACATCCAAGTGAGTGGGGGAAAGACTGGCTATCCTTATTCCACCTAGGCCCTTCACCACTACTTAGCCTCAACTTGAAGCTAGAAGATCACGAACTATACTCCATGTTGGTGTACAATGTCTAACTTGTGAAGTCTCTCATAGCAATCCAGAATGAACTCATAAGCATCCTCACTCTCAGAACCATGGAACTCAGGCGACTTTAGCCTTAGAAACTTAGTCAACATCTTGTGCTCAGTACCAATTATCACATGACCCAATAGGGGATAAAAGAAGGCATCAGTAACTTGGGAACAGTAGCAGCAACGAGGTGGTTGACTGGAGGTTGAGCAGCTTGAACTGTGGGAAGGAGTCCAGAGCCGACCAACCCCTTCAGAAAAGTCATGATCTACAGAACTATCATTGGGTCTAAGGGAGGAAGGCCTGTAGTCATAACATGTGCGTCCTTCTCTTATCGAACATCCTCCTCGTCTTCGATCTCTACATTCTCTTCCACCTCTTCTTGGGGTGCACGAGGGGTCTCTTCCGTGGGAACATTCTCAACTGGGGCTAAACCCCTGGCGGGTGCTACGCTTTCTCGACCTCTGCCCCATCCTCTTCCTCTACCCCTATCTCGGCCAAGGCCTCTTGCTGTGGGCTCCTCTGGTGGCTCATTGAATGGAGCTACAGGGCTGACGTCATTATATCACGTGTCAACCATCTGCGAATAGAAAAATGAAGGAGATTAGATACCAATTTGGTTCACCAGATACCAATTGGAATCAAGTCAGCACGAAAAGGAGAAGAAGACAGAGAGATTTTCCTAAATGCATGTAGCCTCTCGAAGAAAAATACAGACGTCTTCGAACCGTTCTGCAAAACTCTACTAAACTCATTTTGGTGTAATGAGATCAACTAACCTGGGATCTGATAGCAACCTTGTTACAATCCATACAACCGTGATTGGCACCCACACCAACCCTTCGGTGGTAGAACCACTACTACAACCCGACTAAACAACTTAAAGAAACTAAACAATTTAAAGATATGGAAGCAGTTTTAAATAATGAATTAAGTACTGAGTTCCCCATAAACTCAAAAGGTTTAACAAAACAACCAAGCCTAAACCTTGCAGAAATTCAATCCCTAGACCTGAAAGTCATTGTACCAAAACTCTACTAATCAACAAGTCTAAGAAAAATGGGGTGCAACCCCGAAAACTAAGCATAAGTAAAAGTCCAAATATATAGCCCGAGTCCGAAAAGAATGGACTAAACTAATGATGCATCTATGGCAGCCAGAAAGAACTGGATCAGTCTCGAATTTGGTCTCGGTCAATGATCTCCTAACTGAGGTCTGTCAGTAGCCACCTGAAGATGCTTAGTACACGAAACCACGATGTACTGGTAGAATCACGCGGCTGCTTCAGTAAGCGAAATATAAGCAAGTAATTACAACACAATAAACACACATATACTGAATGCATAATTCAAGTATCATTTTAGGAGCAACATACAATTTCCCTATATCAATGACAGGTAGATATGAATTTAATAATCACAACTGGTCCTCTCATGGAACACACACCCAAACTATTAGTGTGTCGGAACGTGACACCCGATCCAATATATATATAGTCAGAACGTGACACCCGGTCCAATATATGTGTCGAAACGTGACACCTGGTCCAATATATGTGTCGGAACGTGACACCCGGTCCAGTCAGCACAACCACAGTCTCAATCACACCCATAATAAATAGTGCACAGAGTCACATAGTTAAGTAACAAGTTAATAGCATGTGATTGTTTGTACTTAATCATTTCCTTAGATTCGATTCATGTTTCTCTTTTCACATACATTCATGCATATAATGGAGCAATTAAAAGGCATATATAACACAAAAGGAAGTCGAACCATCACCTACCATGAAACCAAGCTTGAATACTCCTAAGACACTCGAGTCTTCCCTTTCTAGAGTCTTCCAGCATGTTCTTGGTCTAAAACAATGAATTAATGCAAGGATCAATAAACAAGGACTAATTTGCCTGGATTATATCAAATTATCAACCCAAGGCAAAACCCATGATCCTAATGATCATCTAGGGCTTTTCACACAATCAACTTCAGGCCAAAACCCTCCCCCAACTATAATAATAAGGATTCTAAGTTCTAAGTATCGAAATACGAATTAGGGGAGTAATTAACTTACCTTTGGCGTGAGAATTCATGGAAATTTTATGAGAAACAGCCCTAGGTCGTCCCTTAGATCTTAAGAATGAGGTTTTTCCGTACTTTAAGTCGCGACTTGCCCACCACAATGGGCACTATCCCGCCACAGCAGCCCCGCCTTGGAAAATTAACCATGCCTCGGCGGCTTGCACGGAAACAGAAACTCAGAATTTGAATTCCAAGCTCCCATTTCGTATCACACCTTCAATCCTTGACGTTCTAAAACTACCCCTTTCACGCCAAGATCAGTTTCGGGAGTTTTACTAGCCAGAATTCAATTCCGTAAAGTTGTGCATGCTCCTTAACGTCTTGGCTATCAAATCATGTGATAAAAATCATGATTAAATCCCCAATCCATTGCCAAATTTCCCTAGACCTCACCTGATTCAAATTTTGTCCAATTCTGGCCTAGGCTAGAAATTTCCAAGTTACTACTCAGAAGTTTTCTGGCCCAAATTCCTTCTCCATTGTTTTTTCCATAACGACGGGAACAAATCGTTACAATTGCAAGAAAATTGGCAAGCCTAATGGACAAAATTTTCCCTTCGTCTCTTCTCTCATAGATCAAATCTGCAAAATGGAAGTCATAAAACTGTAAAAGTTGAAAAATAAGTAATTCAAGTCTTGTCTTGTAGTTTCATCAAGTCTACACTCCGACAAACCTTGAAGAAGGGGTATTTGTGGACATTGAAATTTTGTGGGACTCTAAATGATGTGTTCATTTTGAGTTGGGACTCAAGGTGTGTTCAATTCCAATTAGGATTCTTGAAGGCTACTCAACCTTAAACCTTAGTTCATATCAAGACCCAAAAAGGACGTGATGGCACACGTCTACTCCCACCAAGACAAGCCAGTCTCAACCAATGAAATGAAACAAATGCGGAAATATAAAAGCAAAACAAGATAATGTGGAAAACTTAATCTTTCTATAAAAAACACCAAAATTTGGTTGGCACATGTACAAGCTTCTAAATACATAAAGTGCGGAATTGAAATAATTAAAAGTCTCGACCTTTGTTTCTCAAATAGAACAAAGTGTAAAGGAAAGGATAAAGAGAGCATGCCGAAGTAACCAGCATCTACTTTTCTAAATACTTGAAAAGCCTCAAACTCAAAAGAAGAAGAAGAAGGAGGAGGAGAAGGAGTAGGAGGAGAAGGAGGAGGAGGAGGAGAAGGAGAAGAAGGAGAAGGAGAAGGAGAAGAACAAGAAGAAGAAGAAGAAGAAAGATATCACACCAATCCGAGCTCGGAACCTAAACAATTGTAGAAGCAAGGGGTGAGTACCAACAACACGGTACCCAACAAGAAACCTAAGAAACATGCAATCTAGCTAGAAATCGAATACCTCTTACACTCCAACTGAACCCTCTCAAACTAAAACCTACACAAAAATTAGCATAATCTAACATATCTACAATACACATATCACAAGGTGCAAAATACACAGTGCAATTGTAAGAATTCAACAACAAAATAGATCAAGTCAATCTCAATGTCAAGTAGATCAATAGCACGTAAAACGTGTATCAATCAAAATTAACAACTACATCACAAATAAGCATCAAAATGCATTAAATTAGAATAATCAATCTCTCACCAGACCCATTTCCCATAGGCACAATATCACTGGCCAGAACCATTTACCATTGGATTTATATTAAATAACTTGCCGAAACCATTTCCCATGTGCACAATATCACTAGCCGAAATCATTTCCCATCGACTTTATGTCAAGTCACTAGCTCGAACTATTTCCAATCTACCTTAATATCAATTCACTAATCGACAATGACCTCGACATCATAAGCATCACAAATCTTATCACAATGCTCAATAATCAATGCGTACAAGTAATATCACGCCACATGGAAGAAACAACAATTCATACAATTCAAGTGCATGTTCATGCTATCAAACATTTCATCAATCAATAAGGGTCACAACAAGACAACTCACACAATCATGTTCATCACAGAGCCTTTTCATTTCAACCCTTTTTTATTTATCAAGATTTATCAACTGGAAAATTAACCATTCACTTAATCCCCATTACTCCCAACACACAAATAATAAAGGGAATACATGAGTTCTACAAGAATACAAGATTTAGGAGATCACTTGCCTTAAGTGAAATAATTAATTACTCTAATAGTTGAGTTTTCCTCTTCTGAAGCCACGCAATCTATAACAATCAAATATTCACAATAAATTTCTGGGAACAATAATACCCACATTAATTACTTTTAAAATGAGTGAATCAACTCAAAACCCAATTCTGAAAAAAGGTTTGAGTCTGAAATTTAATGCTTTAAAACTTTATTCAAAGACTTAGGAACTCATTGGAGAAAATCATTTCCAAAAAAGACTCAACAACAATTCAAAATATCCATTAGTGTAAAACTTGAGTTCTTGATAAAACTTGTCATTTACCAATCAAAACCTCATTTTTTTATGTTAGAATTAACAAATGACCAAAGGAAATGAAGTTTTAGGATCATGAAAGTTTACCCAATTGATTTAGCACAAGAAATCCTTTTCCGAATTGCCAAAAACGGTTTCCCAAACTCAAAAATTGAAAATGGGGCATAAACCCTAAAAATGGCAACAAAAAACCCTTGTATGTATCGCAAAAGCGACTAGGGATTCGCGTCTTGCTTTAGTAAAGCATATTTCACTAAAGCGAAGGTCGCTTATGTAGCAGGCCCTTTGTTTCACAAAAATGAGGCTTGTAGCACTAGAAAACACAGCCAGGACCAAAACATCAAATCGGCCATCGAGATTCGTTCGGAACCCCATGACACAAACCATAGATGAAAATTTATTGTACTCAAAGTTTTAGACTCAATGGAACCGTCAAAATATGAATCGGAGGTCTCCTTCACCCAACATTGGTGAAAACGACAAGAAACTAACTCAATGCCTAAATGACTAATACAAGCTCGGGACCTCTCAAAAATCAAGCAAGACCTAACCTAGGCCTAAAATCATCCCTTTAATCCAAAGTCACACTCGGAATTCCGATCTGAGCATCTAAACCTCAAATGTTGCCAAAGTCCACATAAAGGATAAATTTCTATTATTTCACAACTTAGGACCTCAAATCCTCAAAAAGACTCTGAATCTGAAGAAAACAACTCTCACAGCTCAGATTCCACATTCCAGGATTGATGGAATCGACATAATTCCATTCCGACACCCGAAACTCCAGAAGAAACAACTTTTAAGCAACTTAGCCTTCCAAAAGCACTTGCCATATTCTCAACTAACTCAAAGTTCGAAGTAACTTTTCAAATCAATCATAAATGACTTAGGGTCGATATCAGGAGGGGAAAAATCATAAATTCATGGAACTTTCAAGATGACCTACCAGGTCATTTCAATTCATGCTTATATAAAAGGTACTCTATTCTCTTAAAGAAGCATATCGAATATTCCATAAATTGATGAAATATTCATAGAGAGATCAAAATGAATCATGCTTTCGAGAAATATGCCACAAACATCCATTCAATCATGGATAAGTATCTTATGAGAGAAGAATCAATGGAGGAACAAAATTATAACTACAATGTTTATCAATAAACTTATGCTTCTTCATATTCTATTTGTGTTTACAATTTATTTTATTTTTACTTTGAAATTTGTTGCAAACAAAGGGACAAAGAGGAGGGCTTTATAGTTGCTTTGAAGAGGATGTCCTGGAGATAAAAATAATTCAAAACTAATGTAGGGAAAGCATGTAAATAACTTACTATGGTTGTTTATCATTAAATTTCAAAATTTTAAAGTTAGATTTAACCATTTAATACCCAACTAAAAACTTAAATTTAATTTAGAAGGTCGACTTTCTTGTATGATTATAAATTATTTTGTTTCTATATGATTTTTCTAGTCAAAAGTATATAATCCTTAAATTTGTTTCCTTATCGATCTTCCTATGCTTTCAATTGCTAACCAAACTTGTTGTTGATGCAACTTTCTAATTTTAATAGATTTATTTTTTGGAAAAATTACCTAAGTATACATCTTATTTTATCATAATTTCAAAAACTTTCTACCATTTAAAATAAATTCAAAAATTCCCTCTCGGTTACATCGCTCTCCTCTCGCTTATACATCCATGTCCCCCTCTCGGATATATCTCTCACCTATGTATCTGGATGTCTACTGATGTATATGGATGCCTACTCATGTATTTCGATGTCCTATCCCCCATTCTTGTACATCCCTTCCCTCTCGGATACATCCCTTACACATGTATTTGGATGTTTGCTAATGTATTCAGAAGTGCATCTATGTATCCGGAAGTCCAGTTACATATTAGGAATCCATAAATTTTAAGAGATTTTTTTAACATGGAAAAGAGTAGGGAAATAAAGTCATTAGCTCTTAACACTATAAGATTTCGATCAGTTATACTAAATTTTTTGACATATTATTCTAATTTAATGTTCTTATTTCAAGACTAAACTACTATATTATTTCTTATTTTGATTGTTTTTTTATTGTTTCTTTGTATAGAGAAGTCCTTCTATAATTGTATTTGTTTTAAAGTCATAAAATATATGACATAATGATCTTGGGCGTATTTATATGTGTTACAACCTAAGGGTACCCCCTAGACGTAACATGGCACATGGAACACGGAAGGCCCCACGTAAGCCACTTAGCTTGTCATAATCACATAAGTATAGAATAATATAGAATAAAAACACAATTTCAAGTTTTTAAGGAAGTCTTTATAAAAGTAAAGCGGAACTCTAGACATAGTCTCATTTTAGCCATCTACTACAATCGGAATCTCAAAACAATAGGGTCACAGCCCTTACAATAGAGAATATGAAAATGTCTAGTACAACATAAGAAATGGAAACAACAATAAAGGCTCTTGTCCTCGGATCCATGAGGACATACCACAAGCTTGAAGAGTAGTCAACCTAAGCTTGAACTAGAAGGGACAATCACCTCACACACCGGAACCTATACTTTTTAGAAAATGAGAAGAAATATTGGTTAGCACATTTAATGTACTAAGTATGATAATCATGCACAAAAACATGCAAAATATGCTAAAAAGGGACAATTTAGTTGAAGAGTATACATTTTATAAAGTTTGAGAATCATCATGTAAATTGGTACAAGACACAAGTCATAAGCATAATCAATGTATAGGTCATCATATCATAATAGGAACCCATCATCAATACTCTCAAAGTCCACTTGTGCCATGCATAAGTAAGATCCCATAATCCTACATATGCTAAGTAAAACTCCTTAAGCAACATAGTTAAAACTCTACCTTCATTATTACTTTGGAAATAAGCCTTAACCTACATAGACCATGTGAGCTAGACATGGAATCCGGTGTCATGCCCCACACCGAAAAGAGGTGTCCTACTTGCCTAAGGTATAACTCAATGTATAGCTTTTAGGTGGATCCACTATCCAAAGACCTATGAGGGCTCATAGTTATGAGATACGGAGATTGCTACTAGAAACCCGCCCTTTACTAGTGGGGGAGCTTCCATCTCATGAGATACATTGTAGAAATCCATCCTCTCTAGCGGAGGTATTTCCATCTCATATTCAATATCCACTCGGTGCTAAGCATTACTTTCCACAATTATATATTTAGTCTTTGAATTGAATTTACAAGCATGAAGTAGTAACTCACCCTCCATCCAACCCAATTCATAATAATAGCTCATAGGTTCATTAGGTGAGAATGGACTTTCAACCTTAGAACCCTAACATAGTGAGAAGAACTTTCACATCATGATCATTATGTGTTTATGAGAATGAACTTTCAATTAATACAATAATAAGGTTATAATCATGTAAATATAGTGCATATACAGGTAACTCATAATTTGGCATAAACCTCATGTCTTACCCATCTTGGATCAAGGATCACATTCCCCCTTTCAATCTAGGGTTATTACATTTAACATGAACAATAATATGATCAAGAAACCACAATACAACTACAACAATTCAATACAATTGACCTTACTACAAATTCACCCACATTGCATTCATAAAAATTAGGGTTGGAGGGATCTCATGGATTCATGGTGAATTTATCATTAAAACATCCTAAAAACAGTAATTAATCCATAACATATGATAATTTAACCTTCGACAACAATTTGAGAAAGAATCCATTATTAGAAGAAAACCCTAGGTCTTTGAAGATTTTTCCTAGTTTCAAATTGGAGAGTTTAAGGGCTCCGTAGAGGAAAGCACTCCATGGATCCGGATTACCATACCTTAGTTGATGTTTTCCTCACCAAATTGTAGTGAAAAGGTTGGACCTTAAACCCTAAGCTTGACCTTGTTCTTGCTCTTCAATTAAGTCTTAGAGAGAGAATATTTTGGGAGTGAAATAGTTTTGTGTTGGGGTCTTGAATGAATGAACTAAATGAATTGGTTTAGGGGTCTATTAGATATTCATAGTTAGTTTTAATTAGTATTAACTGACCGTAGTTAGTCAATTAATAAACCCTAATCCCCTCCCTTAACTCTAACTAAAAATAATTAGCTAAACTACAGGTGTCACTCATAAAACCCCACCCACGGACTGTGGGTGAGTTCACGCTCTGTTCTGCATGCTCGTGGAATGTTCCATTCTGCATGCTCGTGGAACAGTTTGTGGATTCCCTATCCGTAGGTACAAGCTATATTTTGACAGCTTTTTGGCAGCCCCCTTGGTCCACCTCAAGGACCTTTGGGGGGGAGGGGTCCTTGGGGATCATGCCTTGACGTTTATACCCGAAAACACTAGTACTAAGTAACGGAGGTCATTTTACGACTCTAATCTTTATGTTGTACTCCATTTAGGTCAGTAGCTTATGGTTTAGGCTCTAGTTTAGTTTTTTAGATTTAGGGAGAGTAACAATATCTCCCCCTTGGGGACATTCGTCCTCGAATGACACTCTAGACATCTTAAGGAATTATAAACTCAAGACTAGCATCCCATCATGCATGAAACATCAAAATACGCAAAATTTACAAATGTACCATTCATAACATGCACTTATTCGAAGGAGAAAACTTCAACTCCATCTCAAACATGATCAATGCATAATAAGGGAGTAGGAACTACATTTAACAACCCAATATGCACAAAGTTCAATAATTCGCATATTCAAAGGAGGAACTCAGTTCTCCAATTAAAATAATGCCCAACACCACATCATGGATCCAATATGCATTTTCTCTCAAGGGCATACTAAAGCATGTTCATCAAAACATCTCATGAAGTCAAATAAGCAACTCATACTAAATGCACAACAACAGGAGGAACATAAATCATGAAAACTCATTTTTACATTAAACATGAATCTCATCAAGAACATGCATCATTTAAGGAAATCATGATAATAAACATAATTCACACATGACTCCCAAACAAGGAAATTCTAGAGGAACTACTCACCTCAAGCTTGGGTAGGAGAAGAAGGAAAAAGATGAGGGTATCAACATTTCATATCGGCCTCGGCCTCCCAAGTAGCACCCTCAACTAGATGATTTCTCCACCAAACCTTAACGGAAACTACTTCCTTGTTTCTCAACTTCTTGACTTTTCGGTAAAGAATCTCTACCGGAGCCTCTTCATAAGAAAGACTTTCATCTACACCCAACCCTTCCAAGGGAATAATGGACTCCGGGTCCCCAACACACTTTTTAAGCATAGAAACATGAAACACCGGCTGAATCGAAGCCAACTCATTTGGAAAGTCCAATTCATATGCAACTTTCCCAATACACTTCACAATTTGGTAAGGGCCCACATACCGGGGACTAAGTTTTCCCTTTTTGCCAAACCTCATCACACCCTTCATGGGTGAGATTTTCAAATAGACCCAATCTCTTACCTGAAACTCTAGGTCCCTCTTCCTCACATCGGAATAGGACTTTTGCCTACTTTGACCCATTTTAATCTCTCCATAATCAGTCGAACCTTCTCAATGACCTCATACAAATACTTGGGACCAATAAGAGCAACATCACCTACTTCAAACCAACCCACCGGAGATCTACTCATGCTGCCATACAAGGCTTCAAAAGGAGCCATACTGATAGTTGAGTGGTGACTATTATTGCAGGCAAACTCTATTAATGGCAAGTGGTCGTCCCAATTACCCTTGAAATTTATAACACACCCCCTCAACATATCCTCTAAAGTCTTAATGGTGCGCTCCGCTTGACCATCCGTTTGAAGGTGAAAAGTGGTGCTAAGTTTTACCTTAGTACCAAACCCCTTTTGGAATGACTTCCAAAAATGTGAAGTAAATTGATTACCACGATCTGAAATGATGGACAAAGGAACCCCATGTAACCTCACTATCTCCCTTATATACACATTTGCATAGTCTTTCGCCAAAACGGAAACCTTGATGGGAATGAAATGCGTTGATTTTGTCAACCTATCAACAATGACCCAAATAGAATCATGTTGCCTTCTAGTACGAGGTAAACCCAAAACAAAGTCCATATTCACTTCTTCCCACTTCCAAGTGGGAATGGGTATATCCTGCAACGAACCTCCCGACCTTTGGTTCTCAACCTTAACTTGTTGACAATTTGGACATTTGGCTACGAATCCCGCAATATCCTTCTTCATACCATTCCACCAATAGACTTCTCGTAGATAACGGTATATCTTGGTGGCTCTCGGATTAATAGAATATCGAGAACTATGAGCTTCCTCTAAAATTTTCTCCCTCAACCAATCAACATACGAAACACATAGTCGACATTGGTACCTAATCACCCCAATCTCCCCCTTGGGAGAAAACCTCAACGGATTTCCCAAGTACCGATGCTTTCAACTCCATCAAAATAGGATCAAGGTGTTGCTTAGACTTTACATGTACAACAAAAGATGATTCGGAACTATGATGGACCATGACACCACCCTTTGGTGGAATCCACTACTTGGACACCTAACCGAGCCAACCTATGCACATCACGAACTAACTCTTTCTTCCCATCTTCCATATGGGCCACAATACCCATGGACATTATTCGACTTAGGGCATCCGCCATCACATTAGCTTTGCCGGGGTGGTAGACGACACGCATGTCATAATCTTTTGAAGGCTCTAGCCATCTTCTTTGTCAGAGATTTAAGACTTTTTGGGTAAACACATATTGAAGACTCCAGTGATCGGTGAACACATCTACATGGACCCCATATAAGTAATGTCTCCATATTTTCAAAGAAAATACTACCGCCGCTGATTCAAGATCATGGGTCGGATAATTCTTTTCATGAACCTTAAGTTGCCTTGAAGCATAGGCAAGCCACCTTACCACGTTGCATGAGAACACAACCCAACCCCACTCTAGAGGCGTCATAATATACAACAAAGCCCTCGATACCCTCCGGTAAGGTCAACACCGGAGCGAAGGTAAGTCTATTTTTCAACTCTTGGAAGCTTTTCTCACAAGCCTCCGACCACTCAAACTTAGCTTTCTTTTTAGTCAAAGCCATCAATGGAGAAGCAATAGAGGAGAGACCCTCAACAAACCTCTTGTAGTAGCCAGCTAAACCCAAAAAGCTTCTAATATTGGTAGGATTTAAAGGGCTAGTCCATCCCTTGACCGCATCCATGTTTTTGGGGTCTACCTCAATATCATTGCTAGACACAACATGGCCAAGAAAAGCTACCGACCACAACCAAAACTCACATTTACTAAAATTTGCATATAATTTGTAGTCTTTAAGGACTTGCAATACAATCCTCAAATGGCTCATATGATCAACCTTAATCCTTCAATAGATCAAAATATCATCAATAAAGATGAAAATGAACATATCAAGATATTGCCTAAACACCCTATTCCTTAGATCCATAAATGTCGTTGGGGCATTAGTTAGACCGAAATACATTACTAGGAACTCATAATGACCATATCTTGTTCGGAAGGCCGTCTTGGGAATGTCAACCCCCCTCACCCTTAGTTGGTGATAGCCCGAATGTAGGTCAATCTTTGAAAAGTAGCTATCCCCTTGCTGTTGGTCAAACAAATCATCAATTTTAGGAAGGGGATACTTATTCTTTATAGTCACCTTGTTCAATTGGCGGTAGTCAATAAACATCCTAAGGGACCCATCTTTCTTTTTCACAAACAATACTGGAGCACCCCAAGGAGAGATACTCGGTTGAATAAAACCCTTGTCTAGCAAATCCTTTAGTTGTTCCTTTAATTCTTTCAATTTGGCCGGAGCCATTCTTTATGTAGGGATGGATATGGGTTGTGTATCCAACAAAAGATCAATGCCAAAGTCTATTTCCCGTTCAGCAGTAATGTCAGGCAAGTCATCAGGAAAACTTCCGGAAATTCACTCACCACGGGGATCGAATCTAAAGAAGGGACCTTGGACTCAACATCCACAACCCTAGCAATATGATAAATGCACCCCTTAGAGATCATTTTCCTAGCTTTGAGACGAGAAACAAATTGACCTCTAGGAATAGAATTTCCCCCTTTCCACTCTAAAATTGGCTCATTGGGAAATTGAAATTTGACCACTCGGTCCTACAATCTATTGAGGCATAACATGCAAGCAACCAATCCATCCCAAAAATTACATCAAAATCAAGCATATTTAACTCTACCAAATCCACCAAAGTGACTTTATGAGACAATAAATGGGACAACTTCTATAAACTTTCTTAGTCACTACGGACTCACCAACCGGGGTAGAAACCGAAAAAGGTTCCAAGAAGAATTTGGGGAGTATTTCAAATTTCATAGCCACTAAAGGGGTCACAAAATACAATGTGGCACCGGGTTCTAACAAAGTATATGGATCAATAGAAAAGACTTGCAACATACCGATCACCACGTCCGGGGAGCTCTCTTGGTCTTCCCGAGAACGAAGAGCATAAAAGCGGTTTTGCCTTTGAGCATTGGAATTTGAACCGCTTGGAGGGGTTTTCTTATCTTCTTTCCCTTTTTCCAAACGTGTTGGACAATCTCTCAATTGGTGCCCACACTTACCGCAACCATAGCAAACATCCAAACCGGCAAGACAATTGCCATAATGTTTCTTACCACATTTAGCACAAGTAGATTTCACCTTGGAATACCCTTCACTATTACCACCTTGAGGTTTAGGGTTAGGCACCCTATACTTATTGATCATTGGGGAAGCATTAGAGGTGTTTTGGTTGGAGAATCTTTGCTTTACCTTTGCCGACCTTGCCCATCAGACTTAGTATTGGAAAAACTCCCTTCACCGGTTCTAGCCAACTTTACTTCTCTATTCATTTTCTTGAGTTGTCTCCTCAATTTGTTGAGCATATACCATGAGCCTTGATATATCCATGACATGATGGAGCATTGTCGTACGGCATTCTTCTTCAACCAAACCGGACACCCCCATCATAAACTAATTCATTCTAGCCCTTGAATTTGCCCCCAAGATTTGAGCATACTTGGATAATTTGGTGAACTTGAGAGAATACTCATTCACAGTCTCAACCCCTTGACGAAGGTTCATGATTTCTACCAACTATTGTTCCCTCAACTCTAGGGGAGGAAACCTATCAAGGAATGCTTCTTTTAATACCTCCCAACTTATGGGACCTGCTCCTCTTGGCCTCTCATCTTTCCATTAATCATACAAAATTTGAGCTACATCCTTTAGTTGATAGGCGTCTAGCTCCACCTTTTCCTCCGAAGACACCCCCATGGCACTACGTATCTTGCAAATTTCATCAACAAACCTTTGGGAGTCCTCTTCTACCTTGGAACCAAGGAACTCGGGGGATTCATCCTAGAAAAATCCCTCAACCTCGAAGCCATAGAACTCACATTAGTATTCACTCGAGGCCCAACATCCCTATTTGCTTGAGCCGTTATAGCTTGGGATTGAGTTGTCACGGCTTGAGCTTGATCCATCATAGTTTGGGTCAAAGTTAGAAAAGTTGTCCTAATCTCCTAATCTTTCATAGCTGGAGGGTCATTCGGAACTTGGTCACCTTGAGGTGCTTGATTGTCTTGAGGATCTCCTCGATTCACATTTTCCTCTCTCACCCTTCTTGCGTTCGCCCTTCATCTATTCATTTTCTGAAGACACAAGAGAAGGATTAGAAGGAAAACTTTATAGAGTTAGACCTCATGGCACGACTTAAGATTAATGAAAGAAGTGTAAGTTCCTAACATCTTATAGCCTCTTACTCACAAATGTGGCGCGCTTCACACTATGAACAAAACTCTACTAGATGTGGCTTATGAGACATAATCCTAGAATCATTCTAAACCTTTTTCTATGATTACCAAGTTTGTTAAGACCCAAGGGTACCCCCTAGACGTAACATGGCACATGGAACCCGGAAGGCCCCATGTAAGCCACTTACCTTATCATAATCACATAAGTATAGAATAATAGAGAATAAAAACACAATTTCAAGTTTTTAAGGAAGTTTTTATAAAAGTATAGCGGAACTTTAGACATAGTCTCATTTTAGCCATCTACTACAATCGGAATCTCAAAACAATAGGGTCACAGCCCTTACAATAGAGAATATGAAAATGTCTAGTACAACATAAGAAATGGAAACAACAATAAAGGCTATTGTCCTCGGATCCATGAGGACATACCACAAGCTTGAAGAGTAGTCAACCTAAGCTTGAACTAGAAGGGACAATCACATCACACACCGGAACCTATACTTTTTAGAAAATGAGAAGAAATATTGGTTAGCACATTTAATGTACTAAGTATGATAATCATGCACAAAAACATGCAAAATATGCTAAAAAGGGACAATTTAGTTGAAGAGTATACATTTTATAAAGTTTGAGAATCATCATGTAAATTGGTACAAGACACAAGTCATAAGCATAATCAATGTATAGGTCATCATATCATAATAGGAACCCATCATCAATACTCTCAAAGT
>JAJOOS010023210.1:0-21761 GCA_029582725.1 Solanum chiquidenum
CAAAGCTTTTGATTAATGATTGTAGGTATTGGGTTGATATGGGTTCAGCTCGAGAGAGTGAATCCTAAACTCAATTCTACCTATCTAGCTCAAGAGAGAGGTTTTGGAACCAAAGCTTTTGATTAATGATTGTAGGTATTGGGTTGATATGGGTTCAGCTCGAGAGAGTGAATCCTAAACTCAATTCTACCTATCTAGCTCAAGAGAGAGGTTTTGGAACCAAAGCTTTTGATTAATGATTGTAGGTATTGGGTTGATATGGGTTCAGCTCGAGAGAGTGAATCCTAAACTCAATTCTACCTATCTAGCTCAAGAGAGAGGTTTTGGAACCAAAGCTTTTGATTAATGATTGTAGGTATTGGGTTGATATGGGTTCAGCTCGAGAGAGTGAATCCTAAACTCAATTCTACCTATCTAGCTCAAGAGAGAGGTTTTGGAACCAAAGCTTTTGATTAATGATTGTAGGTATTGGGTTGATATGGGTTCAGCTCGAGAGAGTGAATCCTAAACTCAATTCTACCTATCTAGCTCAAGAGAGTGGATATTTTAAGGTCGTGGGCTATTTATCTTGTCAATCTTGTCGATGTTCGAGAGAAATCACCTGAATCGTAATAGTTGTTCAAGAGAAAGCTATTGCACTTATAGCCTAGCCTACCCATGTTGTTTCAGCAAGTTATTGTTAAAACTCAATTACCCATATTGCATAATTAACTTATAATCAATCACATCTCCAAAATTCCTCTTAATATTGTTATTTCCCATGTCTTCGTATTTGTTTTAGCTGTTAATTGACAAAGCAATCCCCCCATCTGACATTTGTTGTCACACCCTTTGACTTGTATGTAAGTTTACAATAATTTATATTCCTATAACTTATTAGACCACGTTTGCACTTCATACTTGAATTTGAACACGTATCGCTCCCTGTGGGTTCGACCCCAACTCTTCGTTGGGTTTTATACTAGATAACGATCGTCTTTGCACCTAGAATTGGAAGTGGTGTAAATTGAGCGCTAATCAGCCTCTCATTTGTAAATCATCCAAGCTTGAAGCAAGCATCACTCAAAGTGTATAGCATTTTCCAAGCGATAACAAAGCCTTCTTCCAAAAACTTTCTATGTCTTTTTTGTGTTCTCTTAGCGATCTTAGTTTTAAAGGCTTACTTGAGCTTACAAGACCGTGAAAGAATCGTAAATAAGTTGTCGAGTGTCGCACAAAGCTTTAGTGAAACTCTAAGTTCGTGACAACGTGGTATCATAGAAAAAGTTTTATACTAAGAGAATGGCCAACGAAAGAGAATTTAACGCTGCTAGCACCACCAAAGTCCGACGGGATGGTGAAAAGAAACACCACAAGGGAAAGAAGAACCTTAAGAGTAGTGAGAAAATGTTGCGCGACCCTACACCAAGAGAGGCGCTAAAGTCTCACCCACCTTCGACCACCGAAGCGAGTGACGATTATCGTGGCGAGGATCCCATTTATGTCACACCCAGAGAAAAGTGGATCGCAAGGGTTGAAATGATGAGGCAGGCCATGGATATCTTAGGCAGACGCTTGAACGGGGTCAATGTCAAGTTCAAGACTTTGGAGAACTTCACCCTTGAGGAGAATGACCATATCCTCATGGAGTTGGAGGGCCGCCAGCGTGCCGAGTTTGAGATGAAGAATGTCATCACTAACTTAGAGTGTCGGCTCATGGAGATGTTAAGAACTATTGAGACCATGAAGGCCAAGATGAAAGCACTCAAGAAGGGCGTGGAAGTTGGAGGATCGTCGTCGTCTGATCGGGATAGGGAGGCCAAGGTCGACGCTCCCAAGCAACCTATGTTCAAAGGCGTACGTGATGCACAAGAGGTGGAGAATTACTTAAAGTGTAACCGAGTGAAGAGCGATGAAAACAAGATCAACACCGTTGTATTGTATCTTTCGGAGATGGCCATGCTATGGTGGAGGCATAAAGAGTCGGAAATAGGGAAGGGAATCAACACTTGGGAGCAATTTCGAGTGGAGTCCAAGAAGGCTTTCTTCCCTAACAACGACATCTATGAGGTGAAGCACAAGTTTAGGGAATTGAAGCAAACGGGCAGCATACGCGCATACGTGAATGAGTTCACCACCCTCACGCTTCAAATTACCAACCTCAAGGATGAAGATATATTGTTTCACTTCATGGATGGACTGCAAAATTGGGCTAGGACGGAGTTGGAACGCCAACAGATCAGGACTATCGATGAAGCCATCACGCAGGCCAAAGCTTTGACAGATCTCAAGCATGAAAAGCCCGACAGAGCTAGAGGAGAAGAGGTGAGAGGTAGTCATGACCATGGTGGGGGAGATCGTGGAAAAATCATGGAGCAGCGGCCACATCCCAAGAATCATGACATTTATAAGTCTGATGGCAAAAAGTTTGGACATCAAGGTGATACGCAAAGGAAGGCAGAAACTTCCAAAAAAATGGTTGCTACATATGCGGTGGATCGCATGGCTATGCAAGGTGCCCTGAACTGAAGAGCCTTGGTGCTATTCTGCGAGAGCAGAAGGAGAAGGATGCACAGGAGAAAGGACAAGGTGCAAAGACAACACAGTTGGGATTGATAGGACTATGCGGAGCCATCACGAAGCAGCTAGGGAAGCCGAGAGAATACGGAGCACAGTATGTCAACCTCACTATTAATGGAAAACCAGCGCGTGCTATGGTCAACACAGTGCAGAGGCCAATATCATGACCAAGACGGAAGCGACAAGGTTGGGGCTGAGTTACAGTCCAAGTATCGCTCAACTCAGGACGGTCAATGCACCACCAACTCCCGTGTGTGGAGTTGCACATGGCGTAAGCATCACGCTAGGTGAGTGGCAAGGTAAAACCAACTTCACTGTCTCTTATTTAGATCTCTTTGACATAATTCTTGGGTAAGAGTTCTTCCAGCAGTGCCACGCGGTGATCGATCCTTACCTCCAACAACTCTTGGTCATGGAGCAAGGAGGATCATGCATGGCGCCCCTAGTTAAGGTACCAACAATGGAGGGACGAGTTCGACTACCAGACATGCAACTCATGGGAGATCTTAAAAGGAAGGAGTCGACATTCGTAGCCACCATTGCAAGTTCGAAAGAAGACAATGGTGTTAAAGGGTCCTTGCCACCATGCATGAAGAAGGTTCTAGAAAAGAACAGAGATGTGATGCCAGAAAAGCCGCGAAGGCGCTCGCCTCCTAGGAAGGAGGTAGACCATAAGACTGAGCTAGAAGAGATAAGAAAGCAGTCGAGGGAGTTACACAAGGGCATTGATAGAGTCAATGGACTACTGGTCACGCATACGAAAAGACAAGACTCAGTTGTCCATGCAACAGCAATGCGACGCGGTCATGACATCAATAGGTGGGGGAGAGTGTCATGTCCCGCCACTTCTCTATTCAAATTTGGCACCGGAATAAGGGAGAAGAATCTAGAGTTGTGGGGAGGTTAGTAGAACACTCTAGAATTCCCTAGACATTTTCAAGAAGGATATAGAATTCCCTAGTTTTATTATTGATTGTCCCATGGTTAGAATACACTTTTTTTCGCTTGGTTATCTTAGAAGGGTTACCTACGTCCTGTTGGAAACCATGAAACAACTAACACCCTATCTTCTACTCGGTACTATGAGCTAGAGGCAATGAAATGGGAATTGCAACGCACTATTCGGTCCATCCCCAATCTATTTTCCTCTTCCGAGATGCTTTCTTCACTGGCCAGGCAAGGGATAGAGTCTTGTCTTCCTTGTAGAGAATTCTAGAATAGGACTAAAGTGTAAATATTGTAGGGACTTGTAAAGTAATTATTATTTACACTTAGGCCCCTAGGGAGTAGTATAAATAGAGGGTCTCTCATTTGTAAATCATCCAAGCTTGAAGGAAGCATCACTTAAAGTTTAAATTATTCTCCAAGCAATAACAAAGCCTTCTTCCAAAAACTTTCTAAGTCTTTCTTTCATTCTCTTAGCGATCTTAGTTTCAAAGGCTTACTTGAACTTACAAGACCGTGAAATAATCATGAGTAAGTTGTCGAGTGCCGCACAGAGCTTTAGTGAAACTCTAAGTCTGTGCCATAAGTCTATCTTTCAATTCTTGGAAACTCTTCTCGCATGCTTCCAACCATAATAACTTAACTTTATTTTGGGTCAATGCCGTCAATGGAGAGGAAATCAAAGAAAACCCTTCAACAAACCTTCTATAATAACCAACCAAACCTAAGAAACTTCAAATATCTGAAGGGGATAGAGGTCTAGGCAAACTCTTAATTGCATCTGTCTTCTTAGGATCTACCTCAATACCGTTAGCGAAAACAATATGACCAAGAAACGCCATGGATCTCAACCAAAACTCGCATTTACTAAACTTTGCAAAGAGTTGTTGGTCCTTGAGGATTTGCAACACAATCCTCAAATGATCGGTGTGCTCATCCTCACTCCTTAAGTAAATCATAATGTTGTCGATAAACACAATCACAAACATGTCAAGATATTATCTAAACACTATATTCATCAAATCCATAAATGCGGTCGGAGCATTAGTCAAACCAAACGACATTACCAAAAACTCATAATGACCATACAAAGTCCGAAAAGTCGTCTTCGGAATGTCATCTTCCTTCATCCTCAATTGGTGATAACCCGACCGGAGGTCGATCTTAGAGAAGTAACTCGAAACTTGTAGTTGATCAATGACCACGTACAAGTCTAAAACAAAGAAGACCATAAAAGCAATAAAAGTAGTCCTGGTTTTGCCCTCAAATCATGAGAAGTCACAAATCCAAGCAATCAAAGCTGACAATCCCGATCTAAGCATGTCCGGGAGGTGGAGCGTCGAACCCTATATTATTAGACAATATAGGCACACATATGCATTAGTATGATGAATGTACTAAGTACAGAGAACTGCATAAAGCATAGACATGATAATATGAGGAACTTAAAACATGATATGCATGAGTAAAAGTCCTTAATGAGAAACCATGAATCATAAACAAGGTCAATGCATACTTAAAATCATAAGGAGAACTTTTATAAAACTTTTGAAGAATACATAGTTCATTTGTGGGATATTTACCATTTAACCGATATAGACCATGTGAGCTATAACATGGAATCTTGTGTCTTCCCCACACCGAAAAGAGGTTGTCTAACTTGCCAATGTAAGGACCATATCATCTAGCTTAGGTGGATCCACTATCTAAGTCAACCAATTCTACGAGGTCATGAGTTTGGGATAAAAAGATTGCTACTAAAGACGAAACATCTACTAACAGTAAAACCTCCATCTCAAAGTCCTCTCGGTGCTAAATAAAATTCCAACGGAATAAAAATAGTCATATCATAAAACTTGAAAAGACAATACTTAAAGACTGCCAATCCAATCATAAGTCATCATAGAGTAGCTCCTTTCAAATCATGATTTCATAAAACTTTCATAATGGACACTTACCTTTTTAAGTAACTAAATGATGATTCTTTTCAATTGTCAGAAAGCGTTTCACAAATCTTTGACACTTATCTTAGAAGTATCCTTTAGTCATAAATCATTCTTTTCATAAAACATGCATAAATCCTTAATCAAATTCATGACCATAATTCATAAGTTCATAAACATTGTTCATAATTCATGTTCATAAAGTAGTCATAAGCATGAGTCCATATGAAAACAATTGAAAATCGTGTAATTTAATCAAATGATGCATAATAAGATTGAATATAAACAATTTAATCATAATAAATAGAACCCATAGAGATTTGCATAAAATCCTAATGGAATTGAGTAAAATCAATTTAAGAGATTGAGATTCTTTTAGGACCCAATGGATGAAAGAGATCTATCGGTGAATTCCCACATATCTTGATAATCAAAGCCCTAAGAATGCAATGAGAATGAGACCTTGAAGCTTGAAACCCCAACTTCCACCTTGAGAGCTCTTGAGAGAATTTGGAGAAAAAGACTTAAGAGTTTGAGTGAATGGGAGAATTTAGGCTTAGTCTTAGGAGTAAAAACAGTTATAGGGTAGTTATAGGGACAAAATGACGTAGTTTAGGGATTAATTGGGTAGGAAAAGACCAAAACATCCTAAATTAAAAATTGTCGGACAGGGTCTACGGCTTTGATCTACGGTTCCTAGGACTTTCTACGGACAGTCTTGATCAACTGTGGAACCTGTTACTGGGGCTCAACATTTTGAACAATTCCTATGAGTCATCCCTACGGACCGTCGACCATTCTACGATTCGTAGACCTCAAGTTTAAGCCCAAAATTTCACTAAATTTGGATCACTTCTACGGATACCTCCTTACGCGCCATAGAACACCCTACGATTAGTCCTGTTCATTCGTAAGTCAAACATCAAAGACTGAACATTCCCGGGAAATTCACCCAGGCCCTATGAGTGCTTTCCTACGGTCTGTAGGTAGGACTCGTAGACCTACTGCCTCAGTGCCAAAATGCAAATTTTTCCTTTCCAATCCAACTTCAAATTACCAAGGTGTTACATTACTATTTTATTTATTTGCTAAATATATATATATATATATATGAATTTTATATGTAAATCTATATTTCGGTATGATATTCAATATATATTTTTATAAATACCAAATATCATATTAAATACTATTTTTTTTAAAATGCATATCAAATTAGAGGTGTGCATTGATCGGTTTGATTGATCAATTTTTTATTTTTAAGTACGCTAAACCAATAACCAAATCAATAAGATATTTTTATCAATTTTTAATCCTTAATAATCCAGTTTAGCCAATAAGAAAATGCTCATAAAATAATTATATGACTTCTCCAATAATTTGGCGCGACAAAACAATAATGTAACTTTACGGAATGCTCATAAAATAGAAATAATAATAACTAGCATATAAAGAATTGTTCAAGAGCAACACAGATAATATGTGAATTGAAGGTTAAATGGCAAATATAGTAACTAATAAAGTGTTAATATTGATATTTTAGTAAACGAGCTTAATAGGTTATCAATTTATCCAGTAACCTAATATTAAAAAATCAAGGGAAAAGGGTAAAAAATGCCCTTAAACTATGTTAAAGGAACAAAAATGTCATCCGTTTATAGTTTGGCTCAAATATGCCCTTACCATCAATATTTTGGTTCAAAAATGCACTTGCAGTCAATACTTTGGTCCAGAAATGCCTCTATAGTTACAAAATGGGTCAAAAATGTCCTTTTTCGAATAAATATATTATTTTTTCTTTTTAAACACATCTTCTTCCTAATTAAAATATTATTAAAGAACATTATTCTTGTTTCTTTCTTCTAAAATTACTTTAACAAATAAAAATGTAGAAAATATTTTTTTTCCTCTTAATCTCATTTTATCAAGAGAAAAGACATAAAGTAACACCTGAACTTATCCCGAATTTTCAAAAAGACACCTAACTATGGGGCGTCTTATTACCCCACTAAACAATCTTGAACTGATATTATCACATCATTTTTTGTCCACCTGACATAAAGAGTGTGTGCACTCTCTCAAAGAGAGTGAGCAACCTAAAATAACTAATATAATTTTATTTTTACAAGTATATTATTATAAAACATATTTTCTTATTATTTTAACTTTTTTCCTTATTATTTTTTCTCTTTCTTTCTTCTTCAAAAATTCATTGTCATCTCCATTGAACCTTCTCACTTTCAGTGTCACCACTCACCATTTTTACCACTACTTCACCTTCCTTTTTTTACTACAATTTATTTTTCTCTTTAATTTTAAAACTTTATTCAAATATTTTCTTACCTTCCAAACAATTTGATAAACCCATTAGAGATTATTTAAAAAAAAAGAAAAGATAAACACATTAGATTTCAAGATGATTAGAAGGTATCATATAATTTTTTTAAATTCGATTTCAATCAAGTTCTTTCAATTTTTGGGGAATTCATTGATTCTTTTAGAATTGTGATTTCTAATTTTGAAGTTATATGAAAAGGAGTAATTGATGATACCTTCAAAATTTTCAATTTTCTTAGAAAAATAATTAGTTTTGTTATCAATAATTCAATAAAGTCTAGAAAATAGTATGATTGAAGATGAAGTGGAATTCAAGATGAAATCAAAATTAAAATAAGTCAAAAATTAAGAGAGAGGAAGAAACAAAATTAAAGAAAAAACATAAAATTATATATTTAATTAAATTAACATGTGTCATGTAATGATTGGTGTGTGATAACACTTGCTTCTTAAAGTCCGGGGTTGATCGAAAAATAATATAATAATATCAATTCAAAATTGTTCAGTGAGGTAATTGGACAGTTGCAAAGTTAAGGTGTCTTTTTGAAAATCCGAGACAACTTCAGTGGTGACTTTATGTCTTTTCTCTTTTATCAATTAAAATATAATAACTTCACGTACCCTTTCGATAGATAATATATGTTATATATATAAGCATAGTAAATCCATCATTAATTTATATTTATATAACGATAAAAAATAATGATAATAAAATAAGAAATATTTTTATTTTTTTTCTGAATTGAAGTAAGATAAACATTTGCTAATTTTAAAAACATTATTAGAAAAAGAATGTGTTTTGACCCATTAAATAATAATAAGAGCATTTTTGGATCAAAGTATTGACGACAAGGGCATTTTTGGACCAAACTACAAACGGAGGACATTTTTGTTCCTTTTGCATAGTTTAAGGGTATTTTTGAACCAAAGTATTGACGGTAAGGACATTTTTTAGCCAAACTATAAACGAAGAACATTTTTGTTCCTTTCACATAGTTTAAGGGTATTTTCGACCCTTTCCCCAAAAATCAATATCAAACCAATAACCCAATTTTTTATTAAAAAATCCATTTATTCATCATCGAGTAAATATCTCAAAAGGTCACTCAACTTTAAGAAATTATTATGTAGCAAAGTCATTCAGCTGTTGATATAAAATAAATTTGAATGACTTTGCACATAATTTTTCAAATCACGATATATAATTTTTTAATTATATATAAATCTCATATCTACCTAACTATATCCACCTGAGATGTCGGTAGTCGAGATGGGTAATTGAATTGTGTAAGTAGTGTTATGAAGGAAGGTAGAGAGCATATATATATGGAGAGAGATAAAAGATGAAAATGGGTAAGTGATGACGCTGTAGTTGAAAATGAGCGTTGACGCAGTTATGGAAGTAAACCCTATTCCTACTGAAAGGGAAACCAACTTTATACATTATCATTCTCTTCATCCGCCGTTTTCTTTCCCTTTCTCTTTCTTTCTTTCCAAATCCAAACTTTCCTCAATCCTTCACTGCTTTTTCGACATCTTTTTTGCTTTCTTATTGATTTGCTGCTATGGGGAAGCCTACTGGGAAGAAGAAAACTCAAGTCATATCTGCAAATGTCAAACATGGCACTTCTAAAGCATTTGATGAAGATACTGCTGTATTCATCACTATGTCTCAAGAATTGAAGGAAGAAGGGAACAAGCTTTTTCAGAAGCATGATCATGAGGGGTCTATGTTGAAGTATGAGAAGGCTCTTAATTTGCTTCCACCTAATCATATTGATGTTGCTTATTTGCATACTAATATGGCTGCTTGTTATATGCAAATTGGTCTTGGTGATTACCCAAGAGCAATAACTGAATGTAACTTGGCACTTCAAGTTGCTCCAAAGTATACTAAAGCTTTGTTGAAGAGAGCAAAGTGTTATCAATCATTGAATAGGCTTGAATTGGCTTTAAGGGATGTTAACCTTGTTTTGAGTATTGAACCCAATAATTTTACTGCGCTTGATATTGCAGGGGCGTTGGAACAGAAAGGTGTAAAAATTGAAGAATCGGAAGTTGTTGTTGAGCCTCCCGTTTCTACCAAGGTTGTAAAGTCTAAAAAGAAGAAGAGTAACAAATTTGACAGAAAGAAAGTTGAAGAAAACAAGGTGGTTGTGGAGGAGAAAAGAAGTGTTAAGGAAGAAAAGATAGTGACAAGAACAGTCAAATTGGTATTTGAGGAGGATATTAGATGGGCACAGTTACCAGTGGATTGCAGTATTAGACTTGTGAGAGACATTGTTCTCGATCGATTTCCAAACCTGAAGGGTGCATTGATCAAGTATAGGGATCAAGAAGGTGACTTGGTTACTATAACCACCACTGATGAGCTTAGGTTGGTTGAATCATCTGCTGCTCCTCAGACTTCTTTAAGACTATACGTTGTACAAGTTACGCCAGATAAAGAACCTGTATATGAGGGAATGAGTGGTGAAGAAGATATGAATTCCAGCAGTTACAAATCAACTATAGTCACAGATGATGGGCATCTGGAGAAAGAAAGGCAACTGAATAAAGGGACAACTTGTGTTGAAGACTGGATCATCCAATTTGCACGGCTGTTCAAAAATCACGTTGGCTTTGATTGCGACCCATATCTGGATCTTCATGAGATAGGTATGAAACTCTACTGTGAAACTATGGAGGACACTATTACAGGTGAAGAAGCACAAGAGCTTTTTGGAATTGCTGCAGCTAAGTTCCAAGAGATGGCAGCTTTGTCTTTGTTTAATTGGGGAAATGTTCATATGTCCAGAGCAAGGAAGCGCGTATACTTTACTGAAGACGGTTCTCGGGAGTCTGTGTTGAAGCAGGTTAAATCTGCATATGATTGGGCTGAAAAAGAATATGAAATGGCAGGACGTAGGTATGGAGAGGCTCTTAGGCTCAAGCCTGATTTCTATGAAGGCCTTCTTGCACTTGGTCAGCAGCAGTTTGAACACGCAAAACTCTCCTGGTACTATTTTATTGGAAGCAAAGTTGAGTTAGAGACGGGGACTTGTGCAGAGATCTTGGAGCTGTATAACAAGGCTGAGGATAGCATGGAAAGAGGAACAGAAATGTGGGAGGAGATGGAAGAACAACATCTTAATGGACTCTCCAAAAATGATGAATATAAAGCTCTATTGCAGAAAATGGGATTGGATGGTCTACTTAAAGATAAACCAGCGGAAGAATCTGAAGAGCAAGCTGCAAACATGAGATCTCAGATTTACCTCTTATGGGGTACCATGCTCTACGAACGTTCCGTGGTGGAATTTAAGTTGGGACTACCAACTTGGGAAGAATGTTTGGAGGTTGCAATGGAAAAGTTTGAGCTAGCTGGAGCATCTCAAATTGATATCGCGGTTATGATAAAGAACCACTGTTCCAATGAAACTGCTCTTGAAGGTAAAATATGAACAAATTTTTTTCTTTCTATTTTACGTACATTTTATGCTGAATTAAGTGATATATTTCCTTGCCATCTCCACCTGTTCCTTTCCAGGTTTTAAGGTCGATGAGATAGTGCAGGCATGGAAAGAGATGTATGATACTAATAGGTGGCAGACTGGGGTGCCAGCTTTCAGGCTAGAACCATTATTCCGTCGCCGTGTTTCAAATCTCCATACTGTATTGGAAAATCTTTGAGTTACAATATCTGTGATTGATCATTACATGGATGAAAGGATATCGGTCATTACCTCTCAATTTTGTGTGGCTGTATGTTGCCAAGTCAATGGGTCAGTGCTTTTCCATTTTCTTGGTTTTTTACAATAAGTTCTTCATCTTTTGCATGCTAGTATTGCTAAATTTTGTGAGAGGAAGTTGAAGCACATTGCAGTTGTGGTTTGTTATGTTGGTCTCTATGCATTCATCCCTTAAATTTATTATGCAGAAAACATAAGTATACTCAAATTGTAGGGAAGATAAAGAAAACAGAATATTTCAGAGATGCATATTAATTGCAGTAGAATGTCATGTTATGGCAAAGTTTTTCTGTCTTAATTAAAATATTTATCACCTAGCATCCAAGGATGTGAGTTAGTGGTAAATGAAGTGGGCTTAGAGCCATGAGGTCTCAGGTCCAAATTCCAATAGAGACAAAAACAAGTGATGGTTCTTTTTCATATTTGTCCTAGACTTGGTGGACAAAGTTACCTGGTACCATATCTTGTGGAATTAGCAAAGGTGCATGCAAGTTGGGTCTGACACCACGGTTATAAAAAATATAATCACCTAATTAGAACTAGTTATCATGATAGTTATCAAAAGTTTTTTGAGTGACTGTTCTTGCCTGGCTGAGGTTTTGTCATGCAGTCATTTCATTTACCAGTCAAAATGTTTATCTAGCTGTCATTTTGAACAGGTCTCAACATAGAATCAGACTAGGGTGAGCATTCGGTACTTCGGTTCGGTTCTTTCGAACTTCGGTTAGGTATTTTAGTTTTCGGGTTTTCAATAGTGTGTACCGAATACCGTACCAAACTAATTCGGTTCCTCGGTATTTATTTAAATGAAACAGCTAATGGAAGTGCCAAACATCCAGACCCTTGCTATCATTCTTGGGTGTGGTGTAGGTAATCTACCCACAGTATACCTAGTGATACCTTTAGGCAGAAAACATAAGGATGTGGAGATTTGGGATATCATTATAGAGAAAGCTAACAAGAAGTTGGCTCAGTGGAAAGCCCAGTATCTTTCACTAGGAGGAAGGGTCACACTAATGAACTCAGTGTTGGACTCGCTTCCCACCTATGTGATGTCTCTATTTCCCATACCTGCAATTGTGATTAAGAAGCTAAACAAATTGAGGAGAGACTTCCTATGGAAAGGCAACAAGGGAAGAGGGGGGGGGGGGGAGAGGAGAATATAATCTGGTCAAATGGGAGGTAGTTCAACGGAGCAAAGGTGAAGGGGGTCTTGGTATCAGAAACCTGAGGATCCAGAATAATAGTCTACTATTGAAATGGTTATGGAGATATAGTGTAGAAGGATCAATTCTATGGAGGGAGGTCATTTCCCACAAGTTTGGCCAATCTAGTCCATGGTGCTCCAATGAGGTGATTTGCACTTATGGGATGGGGGTTTGGAGGACTATCAGATCATTATGGCCAAAGCTACAGGAATCCAGAATCAGGGGTTGAAGATGGCACCAATACCTGTTCTGGAAGGATATTTGGATAGGGCAAGCTCCTTTAGAGGAAGTTTATCCTGATCTTATGATGCTAAGTAGTAATCCTGAAGCAACCATTGCTGAGAGTTGGTCAAAGGGTGGAATCTCAATTTTAGAAGGCATCTTAATGACTGGGAGGATGATAGGGTGGCAACCTTTTTGTGTGAAGTGGAGAATTTCGCTGGCACCACTATGCAATCTGATACACTGAGATGGCATCTTTCAAAGGATGACATTTTCTCTGTGAAAAATGTACAAGAGGGACAATAGTGTGAGCAAGGTGAGTGCTCAAGCATCTGGAAGAGCATGGCTCCCATCAATGTTAAATGCTTCACTTGGCTTGTGGTGAAGAGAGCTTGGTTGACACATGAGGTTCTACAGAAGAAGGGGGGAATAGTAGTGACAAGATGTTTTTTGTGCAATGAGACTTGGGGAGACAAACAACCATCTTTTTTTACAATTCAAGTTTACTTCACAATTGTGGAACCTATTTCTCGGCCTCACAAAGACTGAGTGGACAATGCCTGAGTATACTGCTGACTTGATGAGCTGCTGGATGAAAAGAGGGGGTAGCAAGAGTCAGAATATCGGTGGAGGATAATTCTTTTAATGTATATGGCGGACAGTATGGAAAGAAAGAAATGGGAGATGTTTTATAGACAAGATCAGGTCCATACATGATATGAAATAGAACTGTTTAGTGTTTCTATTCTCTTGGTGCTAAGGAAATTGTATAGAGGAAGTAGATGATCAGGTAGATTTCTTAGGTGCTCTCTAAGCTTAGAGTCTAATCTTACTACCTTGTAATTTTTTGGGAGGTGGCCAGCATTCCTTAATGCTGAAGAATACAACAGTACTAAACTACTAATTATCAAAAAGAAAAAACAAACTTCTAATTGCTCAAGGCAAACAACAGCTTAAATTTAGCAACAGACAGCTTAAAATTCAGCAAATGCACCAGCCAAACAACTAACAGCACTACAGTAGCTTAAAATTCAGCAGCACTGCAGCAGCTTAAATTTGCAAGCACAAAAGTCAGCCAAAGTGAACACCATGTCTTAAAATGAAAATGCAGCGTCACTAGTCACTAAGGCAAATCAAGCAGCAGCCAAACAACTAACAACTGCCTTTCGCTAAGGGAAAAAACTAGCAACAACCAAATACAAGTGTCTTAAATCCATCATCAAACACAAGCAATGACAAATTAAGTCTAAAATTCCAAATTCAAAACATAAGGTTATTACGGATCAGCCTTTCTTGATAGATACGACTCTCAAGACATCTGTTGATGTGATTCATTAAATTACTTGTCCCATTAGTTCTTGGATGAAAATTAAGTATCACACCACATGTCAAGCACCTTAATTTCTGCCTTTCTTCATTGTCTTGAACCACGACAAAATGTTCCCAAACCAGTGAGCGAACTTTAGGAGGCATGAACTTGAACCTAATGAAAAGTACTCCCTCGTCCCAATTTATGTGACTTACTTTCCTTTTTAGTCAGTCCCAAAAAGAATGACACATTTCTATATTAAGTAACAATTTAACTATAAAATATCTATTTTACCCTTGATAAAATGATTTACAACCACACAAATTTCTATCATTCATTTTGGACCATAAGTTTTAAAAGTCTTCCTTTCTTTCTTAAATTTCGTGCCGAGTCAAACTACCTCACATAAAACGGGACGGAGGGAGGGAGTAAGATAAAACCAAATGTTATAATATAGCTTGCAAGATGAAAGAATAAAATTACAAAGTACGAAAGGATATTACCAAACAAATAAAGTATTGAACTCACCACTAGTAGCAAATTGCAATCCTACATCAACAATGCAAGATTCTCTTCCATTCATTGCCATCTCTAAAGATAATTTAATCAAATACCTCATACAACATAAACATGTATTTTAATTTGCACTGAAACACACAAAAAAATAATACAAAACATTTCCAATTTCAAATTGCTCATGATACTCCCAAGTCTTCTTTAGCACGAATTGGATTAGTCTCTTCTCTAAGCCAATCTTGGACACATACAAGCGTTTGTACACATTTAGGTGGTAATCAGCTTGTAAATGGTTCAAGAATACGACCACTGGCACTGATGCTTCTTATGGAGAGTGGATGTACAAATTTGCCCATTTTGTTACGACTTATGTTTCTTTTAGGTGACTGATAGGCATTGAGAAAAAGAGACGTGGTATGCATACACATGAACATAAGCATTTATTCCTAAAATGATCATGTAGCAGAAGACTACAAATGTCTTCAACAAACTCAATTCTGTTTTCTCTTGGTTTGGTTACTTGGTATAAGATCTTGTTTGATAGTCAAGGATTCTAGATAAAGGCTCATACTCCTTTTGATCAGATAAAGTAAATATTATTCATAACAGTATGAAGATGGTACCGTGATGAAATACAAAACAGTACAGTTTTACAGTTCCTCCCCTATTTCCTCATATCATTGGTCAAATTTCTACCCTACAACCCTTGCACCAAAAGTATAGTTCCTTTTTTTTTATGACTATGGTGTCTGGTCCAGCTTTCGTGCACCTCAACTAATTCCACAGGATACCTACCGCCTCCACCAACAACAGGTACAAGTAACTCTGTCCACCAAGGCTAGGAAAGATGGGAAGAAATCACCTGGTGTCTTTTTGTCTTTGCTAGGATTTAAACCTGAGACCTCATGGTTATCAACGCTGTCCATTGACCACTAGGCCACACTCTTGGGTGCCCAAAATATAAATTTTGTAAACTGCATTACTTATGGAACATGAATTTTTTTCACCTTAGAGCATTTTTTGCTCATCTCTAGCCAAACAGTCCATAGAATGCATAATGTAATAGTCTTTCAAAGCATCTTCGGAGTTCTGTATACTCTCTGGTCCTTGCCACAGCTCAACAAGCTCTTAATATCCATTGACATGACTCAACATAATCCAAATACCCTCTAAAAATAATAATCTAAAGATCATGGCCTATGAAGATCCAAACATTTTCTCCTGACGACTTCACTACATGTGGACCAAATGATAAATCTTATTCTATTTTCAGTTGTGTGGTTGAAGTAGCAGACAGGGGCCAAGTGAAGAGGTTTTTGGAGTAGTGTGCGAATGAGTGCTAAACCAGTTTGGTCTAGGTTATCTTTTTCTTATTCCTCAAGCTGAGCTATCTTGAAGATGTTGTTGAGTCTCCCACATCGGTAAAGGCATGGGCGATTTGGTCTCTTTATATCACTTGGACAGCCCTCTCAGAGCTAGCTTTTGAGGTTGATCCATTTATCATGCTATCAGAGTCAAGTCCATCCCAATCCATAAGATTTATCATTTGGTCTCTTTATATTAAATTGCCGCGCTTCTAATGTCCAAACTTGGGCATGAGGAGAGGTGTTGAGTTAAGTATCCCACATCGGCTAAGGAATGTGGTCTCTTTATATTGCCTGGATTATCCTCCCCTTATGTACTGGTTTTTGGGGTTGAGTTAGGTCTAAGATCTATTTTTTTTACAGATGCCAAATCATGTAAAATTTCTTTTTCGATATCATATGACTGTTCGTTGGAAGTCTTGGAACTCGTGTTTTGGGTGGTGGTTAGAACCTCACCAAAACATTTGTCAGCTAGTGTCTGTTATATCTGAACTCTTTTGGTAACCATGGTGTTCGGGTCAGCTTGCGTGCACCTCAACTAATTCCACGGGATACCTGTCACCTCCCACCAACAGCAGGTATCAGGAAACTCTGCTCAGCAAGGCAAGAATAGATTGGAAGAACTGTCATGTCTACTTTGGATTGTACTTTTCTCGTCTTTTTGAAATTAACCTTATTGTTGTTCTGTCAAGAAACAGAAAACTACATGGTTTACTACTTCATCTCCCCTGCAAAACAAAATAGCTGGGGTTTTTGGGATAAGAGTTTAGGAGAAACCTCGGTCCATTACTCCATTTGGAGGTGAAGGAAGAGAAAATAACTTGCTTTTTTACATTTTTATTGTGGAAAGATAATCTCATATAGAAGAGTTGTAGCTAATATAATGCAGTATAGTCTCTTAGGCCCAATTATTTGTCAATTAGATTACCTTGCTGCATAATGCATGTCCACGTAAACTTTTTCCCCCCTGCTATTCAAATGACTAGTGGGGATGTATAGCTTGCATTCAGAAGTGTAATTATGCACATTATCAGGATGTGCATTTGCTCTATGTGAATAGAATCAAGATTTGGTGACAAAGTGATCAGGAACTATGCAGAACCTTATTTGGCTGATTTCATTATAATATTGACATCAGTATTGATACCTTCTGCTCTTCTACAGTTGAATATGGTTCACATTTTGTTCCTTTTAGTTTTTGTAACATCTGACCTTGATTTCAGCCACAAAATATTTTGTGTGCTACTTTAGAAACATCTTTTCCTTGTTATTTCATTTCTGGAGGTGGATTGTCATTTACTTTGATTTTATTTGTAAAGGGCCATTCGAAAGTATCCTCTATGTATAAAATATTCACATACATTTTCACTGTAAACCTCTTCCAGCCTGAAATGCTTAATCTACATACTAACTCAATTTTCTCATGTTCTCTGCAGGTTTGTTTTTTGGTTAATTATTTGTTCATGATCAGATTTTTGCTTTAGGAGCAAAGAGCTGAGTGTGTTGGATTTTGAAGAGATTGGTTTGTGAAGGTTTTTTTGTATTACTCATTTGTTTTTGTGGTTTTGGTTATTCTTCATCACAAAGTAGGGTCTTTGTGATTTGCATTCATTTTTTTTTACACAAGCTCAAGATAAGAGTGAATCAGCATTGAATTTGTAAGTTTGGTGTTGTTAAAATTAGAAAATGGTATGTTCATTCATAGACGAAGAATATAAATACATATATACAAGTATTTATTTGAGATGCTCCTTTCTAGCACACCTTTCTCATCCTATTTGTCCTAGGGCAGTTTAGTTTGATTTGGTTTAGTATTTCACTTGAAAGAGGTTAGATCAAACTGGTGGATATACATATATTTATTATTGTTATCTATCTATATCTATCTATCTGTCTATACGATTTCAAAAGCATGAAGACTCTTAGCAATGTTGATTGAACCTTTTGCATTCATTAAAAAAATTCTACAATAAATGAAATTGTTATTTATTATTTGATTATCTTTTTATAATATTTTTAATTAGAATAAAATTGTAATTATGTCTAAATCTTAATAATAAGCCTTTTAGATATATAGTTATAATTGTTATTGTTGTATCGTTTTTCAAATATTATCAATACAGTACTTAAATATGATGGCAAAAAGTTCAACTTCCATTAGAACCTTTTGAAGAATCAAAGAAAACAATCTTTGGTGATGGATTTTCATGGTCTTCACTTTTCATCTTTTCTGTTTTTTTGGATGAAGCAAGATTTGAATTTTCTTTTTCTAGAAAGAGTTACTCCCTTTTGACCTTTACGTAAGAAAAAAATTTGGCCCCTCCCACAATGAAGATCGTCAGTATTTGAAAGTACTTTTAAAGTAAAAAAAAATGGTATTCGAAAATTGAAATAATATTGTTGGAATAATAATTCAAAATTGGAGTAAGAATTCTATGATATTTAGGATTTGTTAATTAGTATTTATTTAATTAATGTTTTGTTAAGATTTGTTTGTCCTAATTTCAGAGGTGGCTCAAACTCATTGGTGGCCTAAGGCCAAAATTAAACGATAGACATATATATTATAACAACCCGACTTTTCGAAACGTCTAAATTGACTCGTATCTTCGTGGAAAGACCAGAAGGGTGGGTAATAAATTAAGAATGATGTGTTATGTGATATTTTAAGTGTTCAAGGGTTGTATCTCAAGTTTTGAAGTTAGGTAAGTGGCAATATAAAAGTTGGTGAAAGTTATCGTAAATTCATTTTTAAAGATTTGTCTGAAATTTGGGTCAAATGTCTCGGAGGTTTTCTCCCAATATATAAAGATTTATGGTTCCCACGACATATGAAATCGAAGGTCTACGAGTCTAGTTTCTAACATATCAACCCGTTTGTTCATACGACTTCAGAATGGAGAGATATTCACATTTTGCAAGACTACGCAAGCAGGCAGGTGAGGTGGGTCCCCTAGGTTGGTGGAACTTTATATATATCATCTTCTTCGACTTTTCTTCATTTTTCCTTAATTTTTCTTAGGGAAGAACCAACAAACTCACAAAACCCACTTCTAGGATCAGCCAAGTTACAAA
The DNA here is from genome assembly GCA_029582725.1 of Solanum chiquidenum. Lineage (NCBI taxonomy): Eukaryota > Viridiplantae > Streptophyta > Magnoliopsida > Solanales > Solanaceae > Solanum > Solanum chiquidenum. The sequence goes on from JAJOOS010023210.1 coordinate 19,210, forward strand.
TTTTCGTGACTTAAGTCCTTGATAAAAGTTGTTCTACGCATTGAGCTCATCAACATGGTATAATTTGTTTTATCGATCTCCTAGCATATCGTACTTTGGTGTGTGGACAGCAGGGTTTGGGCATATTTTAAAGTTTTGAGGTGTATTACAAACTTCAAATCAAGGTAAGACCATTCTTTCATCGATTCTAGCTTTGATAAGTCGCATATAGCAATTTGCGACAGAAATACATATCTTTTATCGGATTATCGTGGTATCTTCTATTCTTTTGTGTTGATTATGGTTCTGCCTTGTTGTAGTATTGAGGAGGGTTGTGAGTAAAGTCTTTAGGCCATGTGAATTCAGCGAAAAAGGTATGTTAAGGCTATTCCTTTCTTATGACATGTTTCCTTAAAGCTTAGAAGCAATGTAATTGGGTTGTTATACTTGTTGTACTTGTAGCCATTATTGTTGATTGTTGGCTGCTCTGGTGGATACAATCCTCCCATGTCGGGATTCTTATTCAGTTAGTTGCGTCCCTATGTTGGACACGACTTGGAGGCTATCCACATAGGTTGCTTATAGTTAAATTGCTCGATTCTAGCCTATTGGATTGTTATTGTTGCCCTTGGGGCTATTGTGGTTAGCTGCAGGAATGTGATCTCTGCCTAGAAGGGCTATGTTCTGCCTACGGGGCTATGTGGCTGCCTAGAAGGGCTATGAGTTGCCTACGGGGATATATTGGTGCCTAGAAGGGCTATGAGTTGCCTACAAGGGTATATTGACACCTAAGAAGGCTATGTGCTGCCTACAGGACCATGTTGTTGCCTAAGAGGGCTATGAGCTGTCTATAAGCTATGTTGATGCCTAAGAGAGCTATGTGCTACCTACGGGGCTATATTAATGCCTAAGAGGGCTATGTGACTGCCTACGGTGCTAGGGGACTACTGATAGGGGTATATAGACTGATTGACACCTTTTGGGCTTATGGGGGCCTGGGTAGGTGGTTTTGTGTGCTGTTTGTACCTGCCGAGCTTATGGGGGTTTGGTTAGGTTGTTGTTTAATTATTTTTGATAAGTTTAGATTTAGGGACAGTTTAGTACACTTATCTTATCCCTTATTTATTTATCGGATTACTCCAGTATATTAGGATACCTGCTCATAGTCTATTGCCTTTCATACTCTGTACATTATTTCGTACTGACGCCCCATTGCCTAGTGCACTGCATTCATACATGCAGGCCCCGATAGACGACCCAGTAGACCTTCTCAGCAGCAGGATTGACTTTTATTTGGTTGGCTAGCCCCTCTCCTCCGGAGCTGCCAGAGTTGGGAGGTTTGTTAGCTTTTGTTGTATATATTTTTATGGGTAGACTGGGGCCCTGTCCCGCCAATCTTTACTACTCTTAGAGGCTTGCAGACTAGTGTGTGGGGTATAGTTATGTTATGGCAATGCTGGCCTAGTTTGTTGGTTTTCTGAAGTTTGTTAGTTGTTTGATGTATTGTCTTGATATATACCTGCTTTCAGTTTCGATATAGAGATCATGGTGGCCTCGACGGCCCAATCAGGACTTCTGTGCTAGTTGGCTATTTCTTTATATGAACTCTTGGGAGTAGCTGTTTCTTTTATATATCTGTTGACAAGGGCCTTGTCGGCCGAGGGCTTAATTTTAAGCCGATATATACTTGTTTGTTTTCTTGATTGCGTGTGGCTTCCATGCGCTAGTAGCAAATGGTTCAGTATGGTCGGCTCGGGCCTGAGTTCTGGCATTATGAGCCAGTTGCACCCCTTGAGTTTAGGGCGTGACATATATATACTAGTAAAATTACCAGAATTTAATCTCACAAAATTTATAAAATAATACTTAAAATCTATCAGTCAGTAAAACTAAAACACTATATTATCTTACATACAAGATTATGTAGTAACAAACATTAATAATGTAACGAAAAATGAAAATTCTTACATCTTATCATTTATCCTTAATAACATAAGCATTAATTATTGACGGTAAAAATACATACCAGGATCGGTAACATAAGCAATAATGTCAGTGAGCCACTCAACAGGAGCAAAGTACACAAATATTTAAAGAAGAAGAAGAAGAAGAGGTTCAGAATTTTCGTTGTTTTAAAATGAGAGGAAATCTCTCTATTTATAGACAACAAAGGGTAATGTGAACAAATGTTTATTGTGCCTTATCGGAAAGGTTCCAACTATTTGGAAAAGTTGCAACCCTTTAGAAAGGTCACAACCTTTCATAAAAGTCACAACTTTTCATAAAAGTCGCAACTTTTCATAAAAGTCGCAACTTTTCATAAAAGTCGCAACTCTTCATTAAAGTCACAACAATTCATGAAAGGGGAAGGTTAGTTTTGGAAATAAATAAATTAAAAGGAAATTCTGGTTTGTAGTGGCTCCATGTAGGCGGGCATAAGGTTCTCTTATATATATATATTATTATTATTTTTCTTGCCTTTTGAGATGCAAATGTGCTAATAATTTTTGTGTAGTCGATTTCTTCTAATAATTCTTTTTCAATTGATAACATAGCCAATCCACTTAATCTTT
>JAJOOS010023211.1:0-16839 GCA_029582725.1 Solanum chiquidenum
TAAAAATAGATGTTGACTCTTATTACAAAATCAATTTGATTACACAAGGTCAGCGCATGGCGAATTTGCACAACAAAGAATTACTATAACGAGATTCGAACTTATTGGTCTGACAGGAGTAATACTAACTAAAGGCATAACACATTGTTCGTAACAACCCATTCATTAAAGCATGTTGGTAAAACATGAAATAAGGTTTAAGGATAGACACTAGGACATTAAGACCACGTACGGAATAATGCAGGTGGTAATTTCATGGAAGAAATTACACAGTAAAGGGAAAACCAACATACACTACCAAATTAGAGAGAAAAAAAGAAAATATCTAGTCAAATGTCCATTAATAACCGTGAGGTCCTTCTACCTGTATATGTCATTTAAACACACATAAAAATAAAATATGCTCGTCATGAGTGTATATTCTAGCTCATATCGACCATTCTATGTACTAAAATTCGATAATCACACGTAGGGCGAGGTATAATTTCAGCCGAGTTATAATCTTAAAAAAAACAGACACAAAATAGAACTTGAGAGGGAATTACAGACGTTCAAACATTCTTATGAGTAACGACCTAATTAATAATTTGAAAGGGGCTGAGTGACTAATGGGGACATCGAGCAAGGAACCACCAGAAATTAACATTTTCCGGTGGTCCATAGCCATTTTCTGACTGAGGCGATGGGAGAAGTGAGGAGCGGCCATGGGGAATGAGGAAAACGCGTTTGGGAAAGGAAAAATTTCTGGGGAAGGAGAGAGAGTACGAGGGAGATGTCTTCTTTCTGGAAAAAAAAAGAGGAAAATCGTGATTTTGGAAAAAGAAGAGTACAGGGCGGCGCACTATTTTTTGGAAAAGAAGAAAATAATTTGGGATTTAATTTGGGCCGTCCGATCGTTTGATCGGACGATTAAAATAAATCAAAAATTAAAAGGAAAAGTTATATATATATATATATATATTATATAATGATAAAAACTTAATTAACTAGGATCATTAGATTTAATTGTAGGGTCAAGATTTAAGCTAAAGAAGCACAATCTATGTGCTTGCCTACGTGGCATACACGGATTGGCCGGTTTAAGGGGACTTGGATTGCCAAAATTGCTCAAATTAAAATTATTTAAATTATAACTACTTTATTAAATAGTCATAATTTATTAAATTTTTTGCAAGATTAGCTTATTTGATAAAATTAGTCACTATTAAAATTAAATTAATATAAATTAGTAACTCATTAATTAATTAAGATTTCTAATTTTAAACAATGTACGAAAAGTATCCATTGCGACAAAAGAAATTATATTTAAACAAAAATAGATTCAATTCTTAAGAACGACACTTATTAAAAATTGAGAAAGTAAGTAGTAATATAATATATTTAATTTTTGTAAGAAAAAATATTTAAAAAATAGATTCGTCAGGTAAAATAAATAATTAAAAATCTTTTTGTGTTCTTATAAAAATTTCATAACATATATACTTTTATTATTATTATTATTATTATTATTATTATTATAACCTAGTTAAATGTGGAGAGCTAAAATTGGGTGTCAACAGCTTGCCCCTTTCTTTGTCCATGAAAGAGAGTAAAGATGACGTGGACAAAGAAATATTGACACAATCCAATTTTAGGCGATCCACCAAAATACACTTTGAGCAATAACTTGGCAAGAATGTTTATAGAGTTATGGCCGAACTCTAGCTTCCGAGCTACCTACATATCTCAGGTTTCATGAGAAATCAGGTCATATGTAGTTCGAGAGTGTAGGAACAAAGCAAATTTTATTGAAAATTTGCCCCAGTATCGAATTATGGTAATACTGAAATCTTTTGGTGGTGAGGTACGAATAGAAGGGTGAGATATAGTTCTAAAGAAACTTGAATGAGAAATGCTTTGTAGCAATCTCTACTGAAGACTTAAGGTAGATAGATGAATTTTCAAAGGATGCCAGTGTCGAGTTACAATGAACTGACTGAGACACGAAAGAGCTATAAGTGAAATTTAAATATGAACTTTTGAAAATCGAGTTGAGTTGAGTTTTGAAAGTGAATCTTTGACGTAGCTAGTGATGCTTGACATTGCACTAACTTGCCCTAGTTTGCTGCTTAGAGAGAGTTCCTCGCTATAATGCGTTGTCCTGCAAAACATGTAACAGGGTGAAAAATACCTGTTGCGGTTCAAAAATTATAAATTGAAATAGCAATGTAAAGAGTTGAGTGTAGATGTTCAAACGATTGATGATGTATCTTTTTGTGTTGTGAGTGTGATGTAGGTAAAGTAACTTGTAATATAGAGGCCCTCAACTGGTGGGGCTGTTGTAATGTAAAAGCCTGCATCTGGCTGGGTAAAGCTTGTAATGTAAAGCCTCCGGCTGGCGGTGCTGTTGTAATGTAAAAGCCTGTATCCGGTTGTGTAAAGCTTGTAATGTAAAGCCTCCGGCTGGCGAGGCTGTTGTAATGTAAAAGCATGTATCCGGTTGTGTAAAGATTGTAATGTAAATTTCATTATCGGTGTGTGACAGTGTTTCTATGTGTGCTTGCCCCGAATTGATGGAGCTTCAGTGACATCACTACGATGTGGTCTCCGATTGGCGGAGTGTTGCTTCTTTTGCTTATATATAGGCTCTGATTGGCGGAGTTCGGTCGATGTTTGCTATGTACAGCCTCCGGTTGGCGGAGTTGAACAATGTTTGCTATGTACAGCCTCTGATCGGTAGAGTTTGAGTGACATTTGCTATGTACAACCCCAAACTTGTGGAGTTTGGCACTGTTAGACGGTGGTCTCCGATTGGCGGAGTTGTTGATGAGGTTAGATTATAAGCTCCAGTTAGTGGAGTTATTTTGAAAGAAAGCTAACTATCCTATTTTCCTACGAGGATCCTCTTTCCTTCAGTATTTGATCTAGATCTTGAGCGTACCTGCAAAGATTTAAACAAAATATATTTTAGTCATAAGATGCAAGTTGAAGTATTTCGAGGAAATGAAGTAGAGAAAGAGTATTTTGGCTCATGATTGTGAGAAATCGAATGGCGTTTCCGGTCATTCCCCGAGACGTGATGTTATTTTCTTGATTCATGTATTCTTGCACTCAAAGAAAAATTTAGTTTGGGAGGGGGTGTTGATTTGTATCGACTTGCGGACTGAAGCCTCGTCACTAGAATCCTTCGACACCTTGTCAGTACCGCACATAGTTTCTTAACCTAGAGACTTTGCAGGTGGATGAGTAGAAAAAATATTTTTGAAAAGAATTAGCTTATTTTTCTAGAAAATAAGTATACTACGTATATATTAGGTATATATATATATATATAGTAATTATCCAGCGTTTTTAGATTATGACATGTTCCGAAGTTCATCGAGCTTTCCATTTTGTTGACTATATCCAACATAGTCCTCCAGTAGCTTTTACCATTCTGATGAAGCTTTCCTAGATTTATTGCAGACACTGCGATGATTGATATTCTTCAATATTCTGAGGTTACGCTAACTATGAGGAATGTTTCCTAAGGGTATGCAAAGAATTGATCGAGCCTGACTCAGGCCACCTACGTATCCCCAAAATAGTAATCAAATCATAACGTAGTTCGAATACAAGTGGGAGATATAGAAGTATGTGATGCAATGACCGAACTTGACTCAAGCTGCCTACGTATCCAAGTGGAATCAGGTCGTAACGTAGTTTGATACAAATAGGAAAGTGAAAAATATAAAATAAATGTAAGAACATGTAACGCAATGACCGAGCCTGACTCAGGCTGCCTATGTATCCAAGCGGAATCAGGTCAGGACTTAGTTCAAATACAATAGGGGAGAGTAAAAAAATATGAAATGCATTAATCGTGCCTGACTCAGGTTGCCTACGTATCCAAGGGAAATCAGGTCAGAACGTAGTTCAGATACAATAGGAAGGTAAAAAAAATGCAAGGGACCGAATCCGATAAGGATTACCTACGTATCCCACCGAGGGAATTCAAGTCGAGCGTAGTTCTAAATACATGGAAATGATGATTTTGGGTTTTCTAAGGGAGACCGAATCCGATGTGGGTTACCTACGTACCCCGCCGTGGGAAGTCAGGTCTAAACGTAGTTCTGTTACAACGAAAAATGAGACAATACACAAAATAAACGCTAATCTTGAGTTCTTCAGATGCAGTATTTCTTGATGGCGTCTGAATTGATTGACTTTGTGCTTACTCTGCCGTCAATTTCTGCTAAGATTACCGCTCCTCCAGAGAGTACTCTATGAACCATGTAGGGTCCTTGCCAATTTGGTGCAAATTTCTCTTTGGCTTCTCCTTGGTGAGGAAAGATTTTCTTCAACACTAACTGCCCCGGTGTGAACTGTCGAGGATTGACTTTCTTATTGAACGCTTTGGTCATTCTGTTCTGGTAGAGTTGGCCATGACAAATGGCGTCCATTCTCTTTTCATCGATGAGCATCAATTGCTCATGCCTTCTACGTATCCATTTTGCATCGTCTAGACCAACCTCTTGGATAATCCTTAAAGATGGTATTTCCACCTCGGCAGGTATTACTGCCTCTGAACCATAAACCAACATATAAGGAGTTACCCCAGTTGACATTCTGATTGTGGTGCGATAATCGAGCAAAGCATATGGTAGCTTCTCATGCCATTGCATATGACCGTCCACTATTTTTCTTAAAATCTTCTTGATATTCTTATTTGCAGCCTCAACTGCCACATTTATCTGTGGGCGGTAAACCGTGGAATTTTGATGAGCAATATTGAACCTTTCACAAGTTTCTTTCATAAGATCGCTGTTGAGGTTGGCTGCATTGTCTGTTATGATTGATTCTGGAATTCCAAACCGACAAACTATGTTATTGCGAACAAAGTCTGCCACTACCTTCTTAGTCACTGCCTTGTATGTCGAAGCTTCGACCCATTTTGTGAAATAATCGATAACCACAAGGATGAAACGATGTCCATTTGACGCGGGGGGCTCTATGGGTCCGATAGCGTCCATGCCCCAAGCAGCAAATGGCCAAGGGGAACCCATCACATTGAGCTCATTCGGTGGAACTCGTATAAAATCTCCATGCACTTGACACTGATGACACTTTTGCACATATCGAATGCTATCTCTCTCCATGGTCACCCAAAAATATCTAGCTCTTAAATCTCTTTGCCAAAGTGAACCCATTCATGTGAGGTCCACACGTTCCTGCATGTATTTCTTCCAAAAGCCTTGTCGCTTCTGCGGCGTCTACACATCTCAGTAATCCTAAATGAGAAGTTTTCCTATATAGGATTTCTCCGTTAAGGAAGAAATGATTGGACATCCTCCTCAAAGTCCGTTTCTGCTTGCTTGTGGCATTTTCAGGATATTCTTGTGCTTCTATCAATCTTCTGATGTCATAATACCAGGGTTTTCCATCCAGTTCCTCATCTACATGAAAACAGTAAGCATGCTGATCAAGTATCTCTATATCGATAGGGTCGATGTAATTCTTGTCTGGGTGTTGAATCATCGAGGACAATGTTGCCAAAGCATTAGTAAACTCATTTTGAGCTCGTGGGACATGTTTGAACTCAATCCTTGCGAATCTCCTACCCAATTACTTAATGCAATGCAGATAAGGCAGGATCTTGACATTCTTAGTGGTCCATTCTCCTTGCACCTGATGAACCAATAGGTCGGAATCTCCAATCACTAAGAGTTCTTTGATGTTCATATCGATGGCCATCCTGAGTTCGAGAATACAAGCTTCATATTCTGCCATGTTATTGGCACAGTAGAACCTAATCTTGGTCGAGATTGGGTAATACTGACCAGTTTCCGAAATTAAGACTGCTCTTATTCCAACTCCAATAGAGTTTGATGTTCCATAAAAAAACATTCTCCATCTATCATATGACTCTGATATGTCTTCTCCTACAAACAAAACATCTTCATCAGGGAAGTAGGTCGTGAGTGGCTTGTAATCCTGGTCCACCGGGTTTTCTGCGAGGTGATCAGCCAGGGCTTGTCCTTTGATGGCCTTCTGTGTCACATACACAATATCAAACTCGCTCAACAAAATTTGCCACTTTGCCAGTTTACCCGTAGGCATGGGTTTCTGAAAGATATATTTTAGTGGATCCATTCTTGAGATCAAGTACGTGGTGTATGCAGACAGGTAATGCCTAAATATTTGTGCAATCCAAGTCAAAGCGCAACATGTTCGTTCCAACAAGGTGTATCTTACCTCGTATGGTGTGAACTTCTTGCTCAAATAGTAAATAGCTTGCTCTCTTCTTCCTGTCTCATCATGCTGCCCCAATACACATCCAAATGCATTATCCATGACAGATAGATACAATAACAAAGGCTTTCCAGGTTCTGGTGGGACCAATACTGGTGGGTTGGCCAAGTATTCTTTGATTCTATCGAAAGCCTTTTGGCATTCCTCTGTCCATTTCGTGGCAGCATCCTTCTTCAGTAACTTGAATATGGGTTCACATATTACTGTGGATTGAGCTATGAACCGACTGATGTAAATCAGTCTTCCCAAGAAACTCATCACGTCTTTCTTGGTTTTGGGTGGAGGTAGCTCCTGGATTGCCTTTATCTTTGATGGATCCAGCTCTATGCCTTTCCTGCTAACAATGAATCCCAGTAGCTTTCCCGCGGGTACTCCAAATGCACACTTTGCTGGATTCAACTTCAGATTATACTTACGCAACCTCTCAAAGAACTTTCATAAGTCATCCAGGTGGTCTGAACTTCTTTTGGATTTGATAACGACATCATCCACGAACATTACAATTTCCTTATGGATTATATCGTGGAAAATGGTAGTCATGGCCCTCATATAGGTTGCACCGACATTTTTTTAGACCAAATGACATTACTCTGTAGCAATACACTCCATATGGAGTGATAAATGCGGTCTTCTCTGCATCATCTTCATCCATCAGGATTTGGTGATACCCTGCAAAATAATCGACAAATGATTGCAACTCATGTTTTGCACAATTATCGATGAGTATATGAATATTTGGAAGAGGGAAATCATCCTTAGGACTGGCCCTGTTGAGATCTCGATAGTCCACACATATTCTGATTTTTCCATCCTTTTTTGGCACAGGCACAATATTGGCTAACCATGTGGGGTAATTTGTAACCCTCACAACGTTTGCCTCAATTTGCGTAGTTACCTCCTCCTTGATCTTTAAACTCAAATCTGGCTTGAATTTTCTTGTCTTTTGCTTAACAGGTAGACAAGTGGGATCAGTCGGTAATTTGTGCAAGACAATATCAGTGCTTAATCCTGGCATGTCATCATAAGACCAAGCAAATACGTCAACATACTGCTTAAGAAATTCTATTAACTCTTGCTTTCTTTCAGTTTCCAAATGTATGCTGACTCGTGTTTCCTCATGATTTCCTCATCTCCTAAGTTGACAACCTCTGTTTCATCTATATTGGGTTTTTTCTGACTTTCAACTTGCTGGATCTCATGTGGTAGATTTTCTAGCATCATGCTTTCATCGTACTCTTCGTGATCTTGTTCATCGTTTTCACCTTGCTTGGTGGATTCGTTACATGTCATAACCGTTGAACGAAAATTTTTATTAATATGAGTGCTGAAAAGTGCAAAAGGTAAGCAAAAATAAATAGATATTTAAAATAACGAGAAATTTTTCAAAGAAAATAAAGACTTTTTATTTCAAAGCAATCTAGCTTTTAGAAGAGGCAAGCAACAAAAGATTAGGCATGATTCAAACCCCAATTTGATCATGTGAATTTTAAAATCAAGACTACTTTTCCACACTACCAGGACTCTGGTTGAAACAGGGACGGGCTGATGGTCCAATTCTACAAGATTTCTCCAGGTTCGGCATCACGAATGGTCAATTTGTTGAGATTTATCTCTTCCTCTTCTCCAACCATGGCCACGAACATATTGCCTATTCCTTCTATGATGTCATCAACGCCAGCTTGATCTAGAATCAAAACTTGTTCTGGTACAAATATCGTATCGCTTGACCTGTGATGGTCTCTTCTCGAGGCAAGCTCATATCCGAATTTATTGGTACCTCTCTGATGCTTCAGCTGGATCGGCTCAACTATGCCATTAGACTTGTGTCCAAGTCCACTCTTAGGCTGATACCCATACTTTAACATCTCTGACGTAACCATTTTTGTTGCACTTGACAATTTTGTATCATCTGTTTCTTCTTCCTCACTGACCCTTATAGCTTGCATAATTTCCAAAGTGTGAAAAGTTGCTCCGTCTAACTCATTAGCGACTGGGATATAATTAACAGAAATGATGGGGTGACTGAGCTCTCCATGGATGGCAACTTCTGTGTGACTCCACTCAAACTTTACACATTGGTGAAAAGTATAAGGAACCGCTCTTGCCATGTGAACCCATGGTTTTCCCAACAACATGTTGTAGTTGGATGATACATCCATCACTTGAAACAGAATGAGGAATTCAGCTGGCCCCACTTGCAATGTGAGATAGATCTCTCCAATGATACTTCTTTGCGCTCCGTCAAAAGTTCTAACTTTCACACGACTTTCCTTTATCTCTCCCATATTAACACCTAAATCCCTTAAAGTGGTAAAAGGACAGATGTTGCATCCGGAACCACCATCAATTAGAACTCGGGTCACAACTTTATCACAACACCTGACTGCGATGTGAAGCGCTTTGTTGTGCCTAGCCCGTTCTGCAGGCAGCTCATCATCATGGAAAGAAATCTTGTTAGCTTCTACTATTCTTCCAATCGTTGAAGCTAAGGTTTCACTGGTGGTCTCTTTTGGAATATTCACTCCGTTTAACACTTCCATCAAAGCATTCATATGAGCTTCAGAACTTATAAGTAGAGACAAAATAGATATATGAGCAGGCGTCTTCTTCAACTACTCTTCGACTGAATAGTCTTTAGGCTAGATCTTCTTCCAAAATTCTGCGATTCAGCATCGGTAACATTCTTCTTTGGATTATGTTCTTTTCCAACAACTCTTTGATTTAGGTCCTCTGGGGCATAACACCTCCCCGACCTAGTCATTCCTTGAGCCACGACAATGTCGATCATCTTTCCCTTGGCACCTGCTCGATAGTCCCAAGGGACTGCTTTGGTATCATACTCAGGCTTTCTAGTAATTAGAGTGGTCACTACAACTCTTGGGAGATATGTTTGGACAGTCAAAGGTTCCCTTAGTTGAACAGTGATAACAGGTTGTGCCAAAGATGTCATTGCATCTGCTTCATCTATGTTCAGATAGTCGGGGGGGCCATATTCATCCTCCAGAGTAACCATGTTGACTTCCCGATTCTCATGGTTTGACAAGGGGTTGTTGTTTACATTGGAAGGTGCTGGATTGCATTTGATTACTCCTCTCCTGATCAACGACTCGATCTGGTTCTTCAAGCCATAACAATCTTTTGTATCGTGTCCCTGGACTCCCGAGTGGTAAGTGCATCACTTGTTTCCATCGAAGTTACGAGGGATTGGATCGGGAAATTTTCCTTCAACTGGTTGCAACACTCTTGTTGTCCTCAATATTTCAAATAATTAGGCGTAGGGTTCGGCAATCGGTGTGTAAGTGCGAGCATTTCTAGCTTCAAGATTTAGACGTGGTCTCGGTGCATATGCTGGTCTATTTTGGTGGATTGGTTCTTGTACAGGAACATATGGTCTTGGAGGATTTTGCTATGTTGGTGCTCGGGGTGGATTATAGTGTGGTTGGGTATTATATACTGGGACGTATGAAGTATGCGCAGCGATTTGGAGATTATTGGAGTATCGGTGGGATGGTCCTCCTTGCTGGTAAGTGACAGCTGAAACATCCTCCCTTTTCTTTTTGATGCCGTCAATGGAACTCGATTGTATTGCCCTACTTGCAGCTTGCAATGCGACCATAGACTGAATCTTCCTAGTTTTAACACCCTCCTCTATAAAGTCTCTCATCTTGACCAATTCTGCAAACTTCTGATCCATCATTGACATCATCTTGTCAAAGTAGATACCTTCTTGAACTCGAATAAAGTACTTTGAGAGCTCACTCTTATCTAGTGGTGGTTGCACCCTTGCGGCCTCGATTCTCCAACATCGTGCATATTCATGGAAATTCTCAGATGGCTTTTTCTTTATATTGGCCTATGAGAATCTGTCAGCAGTAATTTCAGTATTGAATCTGAAACGAATCATGAAGTCCTCAACCATTTCTTTCCAGTCACGCCATTTGCGAGGGGTCTTGGCGGGTGTACCAGGTCAATACTTCTCCAGACAGACTCCGGATAAACAACTTCATCCTCAGCTTCTCATTCCTCCCTACACCAACTAACTTGTAACATTATGCCCTCAAATGTGCGTGAGGGTCACCTTTTCCATCGAACATGTCAAACTTTTGTGGTTTTTACCCTACCGGCATGTCAATGTCTGGGTGGATGCACAAGTCATCATAATCCAGACTCTCCGTTCCTCTAGTAACTTGTAAGCTTTTCAATGCCTTTCTTAGTCCCTCAAGTTGGGCATTAATAGACGTATCCTCTTTCAACCGAGCATCTTTCTCAATTTTTGCATATTGATCGACTTCATACGGGACATTAACCACTGCTGGCATTGTGAAGGTGAGAGCTCCAGCGACATATACAGGTGGAATATGTGGCTCATAGGGAGCGGCGACATGTGCCCCAAGTACATGCTGCATTGTAGGTATGGTAGGGTCGCGATTAGAAAGGTCAGGCCTGACTGCGGTTGGAGAAACTGGTGGAACTCGACCGTAAGTAGAAGCGTGTTGAGTCAGTTCTGGCTGTCGGCAGAAGGCAAGTTAGCCTTTGGAAAGTAGATAGGTGTCTTGAAAATAGGGAAAGTGGTAACCGATAGTTTGGCCAAGTCTCGCACTTGGCGCAATTCTTCCCTCAAGATCTCAAGTTCTTGTTCCATGTGAGCCATATTTTCCTCTTCTGAATGTCAGCTATACTTCGAGAACTTTCGAGATTCTCAATAGGTACTATTATGTTTGCGGCAGCGTTGAAGTCGTCTTTATCAGTCATCTTTCCTTTTGATCAAAGGTTGTATCGTGAGTCAGCCAGTTTGCAAGTCAACACAAATCAACGTACTTTTGGGGATAAATAAAGAAAAGAAAACAAAGAAAAAGAAACTATGTTAGTTTGGGAAATATTGAAAGATGTAACAAATATGTAAATGTAACACATATATACGCCAATTCGGCGACATTCAAAATGTGTCCTAATGTAGAACCTCTTTTTGCCTGAGGTAGTCCTACGTTGCAATTAGTTTGATAATGAATGATCCATTTAAACACATTTTAGATTTGGAGCAAACATAACTTCATTGATTAATTAGCTTGGCTATTACAATGATGTAGGCGGTCAGAAGCCAAAGAAATGAAAGTACAGGGATGGCCATAAGGCATACAAGAGGGATAGGCTACATGACACTTTAAAAGAACTTATGAGGGAATTCAAAAAAGAAAGATGATCTACAGCTAGGTTGGAGCATCATCATCGTCATCGTCCACATCATAGTAAGGACCCGGGTGATACTCTGGGGATTCGTCAATTTTCCATTCCCAGTCATTTGAATCCTCCTTTTCATCAAACCCTATGGAACCATATTTCGAGTGAGCGTCTTCTACTGTTGGAGCAAGTTCATCCTCCATATGCATCACTCCTCCATCTTTGGGATCATACAAGTTAGGGTCATGCTCTGAGTATTCTTCTGGATCCTCTTCCATCTCCTCAGTTGGCTTTCTAGGATCCTCTTCTGGGTCTTCCTCCATCTTCATTTGGCTCATCATCAACTGCATGTATGAGATGGTTGATAGATCGTGGGGTCACCTGTTGATACATAGTTGTAGTGATGTGCATGAGGTTCAGTAGCTCTGTGCCAATTTGATTTGATCTTTGAGTGTCTGTGAACCCCAAGATTCCCTCATAGATAGGTCTAGTGAGAATTCCTCCCATCGTAAACCAAGTATAATATTCAGGCGTGCACCACGACTCAACGCCCATGTCTGAGTCAAGAATACCGCACCATTCTTGTACCAAAATAGCGATCCTTTCGATCGGGATTCTTCCTTCATAATCAACCTCTATCAATGTCATATTTGGCCATATAGGAACGCCTTGGGTAATCCCAAACTGCCGGAGCACTCTTACATGTGCATAAGGCTGGAAGCCTTCCAATCCAATCAACTCAATGAAATAAGTCTGGTTAGCTCTCAACAAAGCTAGGCCATGGACCCACGATAGTCAGGATTGAATGTGGTTTCCTGTGAGGTGGGTCAGGAAAAGGCGCCAACCATATTCATTATTTGGGGCATCCCACATGCTCCATCTCATCGCATGGCTTCTGATTTTTTTGTGTAAGTCTGCTTCAATGTCATTTTCTACTTGTCTTTTATAGAAGTGTTCCAACGCTCAAATCTGTAGCAATAGGTTACTTCACTTAAAATGATCATATCCTCTAGAGCAGAGGGATAATGATCGAAATATATCTACCAAGATCATGGGCAGCATGGTCACTCTAACAGGTCCTCTAAACATGAAGATGACCATAGGCAGTAGGTTGATGTCGACACAACCCTTTTTCTTTGGGAATAGCATAATACCCAAAAAGACCGTCACGAAGACAATAGCCTTGAGTCTCTCCCAATCAACCCTGGAGATAAAGAATTCTTGTTGGAATCTATCATAGCTATCTCGACGACCGAACCTTTTAAACAGGTAATCCAACCTGATCCATCACTCGTCAACTCTTCGCAAACATCGACCTACCCTTAAACCCAAAGACTGGAGAAAGTCGATTCCTGATGTAGTGCGGGGGGCCAAAGGTGCTCTTCCAGCCAACGGTAAATCAACAATTTGACTTAGCTCTTCCAATGTTAGTGTGATTTCAAAGTCTGTGAACTGAAAAGTCATTGTTGCTGGTTGCCAGAATTCAATCATTAGAGTAATGAGTGACTTGTTTACCTCCACATTCAGCAGATCAGTTAACGACCCCAAGTGTGGCATAATTTCATTCCCATATGCCACTCGGATGTTTTTCCACCACTCTTTAAGAGTTCGAGGGACCTTAGTCATCATTCTGATATTAGAAAGGGTTTGGTTGATTTGCATCTGAAAGAAAGGGTAAAGGGTATGATGAGTTTATTTGCTCCAAATCCGTTAAGTGTTTAAGTTTGGATAATTTATAACAATTTCACACAAAGTTTATGTCGTCGAGTTTTAAAGAAGAAATTCATTGACATTTGGGTGATTTCCTAAATGCAACGACAATACTGTATACTGTCTTGCCTAAGGCTATGAAACATGACCTATTTTAAAGAGTAAAATTTTTCCTAGATGATTGAGAGTGGACTAAGTAATTGCGAAAATGTGCACTATCTTAATTGCACCAACTCTGAAACTAAGGAATCCAAAGAGAGTTTAGGAGGAGTGCATGAACACCCCTCGCGTGTACAGTGTGTGTGTACGTCCAAAGACTCTATAGAAAGTGCAAGGGACAGTGTAGAGAAATCAGTAACAAGTAGTGTTTTAAAACAAATAAGCAACACAAGTTTGGATTTTACTTGCGACCTTTCAGTCAAAATAATATATCAATTCGGTAAAGCAAACAAGTAAAACTAAACAAGTAATCACAAGTATTATTCCTAAATTGAGTGTTTTTGTAAGGTTAAAACTTAAGTAATTCCCCAGCAGAGTCGCCAAGCTGTTGCACCCTATTTCGAACTGGCAGAAACAATTCATAACATAATACGGCTGACACTCTGATTTTTGAAAAAATTGTTTTGTTTTTGTTTTAGAGTCACCACCTAAATTTTAAGGAAAATATTAGGAAAACCATTTTTATATGTAAATATAAACTCTGTTTAGATTTGTAGAACCAGTGAAATTTTAAGTAAGAGTTTTGGATACTCAAGGAAAAGGTGTTAAGCATCCCTCGGAGCCTATCTGAAGATAGTCCTTAAACTCAATTTAGGAAAATATAATTTGGAAAACCTGTTTATTTATTTTCTTTAAAAAATTAATGATAAGTTAATTAATTAGTTTTAAAAAAGAAGAAGAGTAAATTACAAGGTACGACATATATATGTCTTATAAAATAGATTTGATAGTAGTATTTGTATCATATTGTAAAAATAAAGAAATACATGTACTTAAATGTATAATAAATTCATATGTAAGAAAAAATATAGTCGTATCATAATAAACTCATTCTAAAAATACATAGATGTTGAATTTACAAAAAATTGTCATCTTATTAAGACGTAAAATAAAAATAAAATAGTAGTTGGGTGTAAATACGTAGTAATATGTGATGTGTAATTTGAATTATAGAATGGAGTTTTTTAAAAATAATAATAATACTAGATGTTAAAATATTATATGAAGGTTTATGATCTTAAATATGTTTATTATAAAATGTAGTATATATATGTAAGTTGTTTAAAACAAGTGAATGTTTATTATTTTATTCACATGTAAGGATAAGTTAGCGATAGATTAGATTTAGTAAATAATACGTGTAAAGTGTAGGAATAAATTATAAAAATAAATAAATAACATTCGGGATAGTAGATAAAAAAAATAGATTATGTAGAGAGAAAAATAAATCATAGAATATATACCTTTGTGTGTACCTTGTAATTGAACCTGTTGACATATCTAAAATTTTGAAATAGCATGTTAAAAGATTAAAGTTTTTAGCAATGTTTGATCCAAAAAATAAGAATAGTCAATATATTTTATAAAGGGGTGATGTAAAGAGTATAAAAATAGGTCTAACTATTGAGCCTTATTCTATGGTTATATTTATTTTTTGTTAAATATATAAACCTACTTTTCTACTTATTTTATTAAAAAAAAATATGCATGTCTAAAGGTGAATATCTTAGCCATAAGTAATTTCTAAAGGGTAATTATCCTAGCATTTACACAAGTTTCAAATTTATTTGAAGATCCTAAGCAATAAGTAAGCCTAAATTTATTTTAGCCCCTTTAAACTTTAATTGAGAATTTTAGATGATAAGTTTTCCTATTCCTTAAGATAAAGGCCTAAGAAAATGTTATAAGTAAAACTTAAAACGTTAACCCATTTCCAAAAATATTTTGTATCAATTATTCTAAAAGTATTTCCACTAAATTCACAAACAAATATTATTAGCTCACATGAATAATCTTCAAAATAAAAAGACAAGCAATTTAATATATCAAAAACTTAAGAGTTATGTAGACATAAGTAAAGGTTAGTCAACATATCAAAATAATATAATCAAAATCGTAAAGGGAAAACTAAAGAACGTTAGACTCCTATTTCACGAGACTCCGAGTATAGTGATGATCCTAATATTTTAGGACAAAATGAGTTCTAAAGTAGAAACTCCAGCCCTCCGATTGTACATGAAACATAAGAAGATGAATAAAATTAGCAAGTGGACTTTATATTTATCAAAATACATAATAAATAATATTATGTAGTCACGTGAATATGGGTATGCTTTTATAATATGATGGAAGGTTTAATGTACCTGCAACCATTTTTGAAGCATAGGGGCATATGTTTATTCTTTTAAGTCTAATAAAACAAGCAAACAGTACTATATGGTTTCTAAAGAAAGAATACATTTTTTATTCTGTCCCCCACAAGATTACAAAGATAACCAACAAATAACAAGATAAAATACGAAGTGGGGGTCCAATACTTAGAGTGGAATCAAGATGAGAAAAAAAATATATGGGACAAAGGCTAAGTTCACAGAATCATGTATGACGCCAAAACGATAAATATCTTAGACTACCGACATATGGATTAATGAGACTATCAATTAATAGACTTAGTTTAGCTACATCAGATGCAAAACATTATGCTTTAACAGAGGATTCTTCTAGTCACAACAGAGAGAGGACAAAGATTTAAAAGTTTCTAAAGTTAACCATATGGACAATTTTCAAGATAGGTTGGGATTTCAAAAGCAACAAATATCAAAAGAAAATACGTATGCTAGTACGTAGACTTAAATGAACCACGGTTTGTCAACATGGTGAATAAATCTTGCTTGACACAAACTATGAAATCTTAAGAAAACGAGTTCGAAGCCAAACATGCTCTTACTCTTAGATTCATTTAGATAAGGTTGGTAAGGAAACTTTGAGACATATTTTGTACAACGCGTATTAAGGGAATGCATGATTAAGTCATTGGGGGTATTTTGAGCATACTTTTGAAAGAAAAACAGAGATTAAAAACATAATTGATTATATCCTGATACTAAAAATAGATGTTGACTCTTATTACAAAATCAATTTGATTACACAAGGTCAGCGCATGGCGAATTTGCACAACAAAGAATTACTATAACGAGATTCGAACTTATTGGTCTGACAGGAGTAATACTAACTAAAGGCATAACACATTGTTCGTAACAACCCATTCATTAAAGCATGTTGGTAAAACATGAAATAAGGTTTAAGGATAGACACTAGGACATTAAGACCACGTACGGAATAATGCAGGTGGTAATTTCATGGAAGAAATTACACAGTAAAGGGAAAACCAACATACACTACCAAATTAGAGAGAAAAAAAGAAAATATCTAGTCAAATGTCCATTAATAACCGTGAGGTCCTTCTACCTGTATATGTCATTTAAACACACATAAAAATAAAATATGCTCGTCATGAGTGTATATTCTAGCTCATATCGACCATTCTATGTACTAAAATTCGATAATCACACGTAGGGCGAGGTATAATTTCAGCCGAGTTATAATCTTAAAAAAAACAGACACAAAATAGAACTTGAGAGGGAATTACAGACGTTCAAACATTCTTATGAGTAACGACCT
>JAJOOS010023212.1:0-16894 GCA_029582725.1 Solanum chiquidenum
AATATTTTTTTAAAACAAATTTAAATTTTTTAAAACAAAAAAAATTGTAATTTGAAGTTGGAATAGAGTTTTGGAAAATGTTTTCCTTAAGTTTTGAAGGGAAGTCATTTTCCTTAAATTTGAGGAAAATGAATTGATTTGAAAAACATTTTCCAAAACATTTAACCCAACCAAACATGAGAAGATTGAAAAACATTTTCCGGAAAATGTTTTCCTTCATACCAAACACACCCTTAATTTCCTTTTTAATCTCAACAAACTAGTTGTATAATGTATCAAGAGTGATGTATCTGGATGACAACAATTTTATATGATTTTTGTAAATTAAAAAAAAGTAGAGATAAGATGTAATTTGATCCTTACGGAATTTCTAAAATTTTACTTGCACTTTATTATGATCATAATCACTCAACTGCGAGCCCATATATAGGGATAGGTGGGTGTGCTAGCTTCAATCTCCAAACTAGTAAAGATAACATTTTGAAGCCTCTAATTACTTTTCTTTGGTAGTTTAGCATATGCCCCAACTGCAACCCTATCCCCATCCTGCATTTAAACCAAATTTCACCTCTGCTTATATCGCAACACTACTGCAAAGTAGATTCTGTTATCCACATATATTACAAACAAACTGCAAATAATCACCACACAATATTAGTACAGACTGAAGAAGACAAAAATACATAGCACATCACCCTTGCCTTGACTAGATTACAATTTCTCAAAATCAAAAAATACAAATAAAATACAAAACTGAACGCAACTCGCATACCTAGTAGATATCCATTAGCCTTTTCAACCTTATGTATCCACTTAGTTTCAACAGGATTGTACAACATCAAAGTGTATCACATTTAAACTACACAATTGTTTCCAGTACAGAGCGAGCAAAAACAAAGGTCTTAACAAATTATTATTGGATGAGAAGAATCATAAACTATCTATCTATAACAAAATCATAATGTAAAGTTAGGGTAAGTTGTCCCTAGAAATACAGGATTTCGTGTTGAGTTGAGGAAAAAAAAAATACACTAACTGAATGTGTGGTTGCACCTGATAGATTCCCTTTATTCCCCCTATTTTGTTCTTGTGATGACTCTGTGAGTAAGTTCTACAAGTGCTCGTCTTGATCTCTGAACTTCCTCATCATCGCTTTCTGGAAGAGAGTCAATTGCCGCTGACGCAAGGCTAGCATGCTTTCTGGCAAGTTCTCTTGTTCTCTGTATCCCTCTGCTCTTCCCAAGGTAGTCCAGAGCCTGCAATTTTCATGAGAAGATTTTGGTAGAGTGATCGCAACTAAATTTCACACATTATATGAGAAAACCAATAGTCAATCAGGACGCGGAATGCAAAAGGATTCGTCAGCAACAACACATTTACAACATGATAGTCATCAGCAAAAACTGGTACTCCTAATAAAAATAAATCCAGATATCCAGAAGATCTGAGCATTAATCTAACACAGAACATCAGTTCCAACATTATTAAAAGCCAAGAACCAGAAATATGCACACCACAATAGGCATTACTAAAACTCAAATCCCAGAGCGGTAATAGACTTGTAACAGATGGTTGTATCACAAATTAGTCCAATATTGAACTTTGAAAGGACAATCTCAGAATAACCGATTCACTCAACCACTGGATTCTGTTGATGGAAACACTCGATGAAAATGACGGTTCATATAGAACTAAAGCTATAGACCTGATAGAAAAACGTGGCGTATTTAGAGGGTAAACACACCTCTATCATTTGGATAAGTAAAATCATTATCATCATTTTCATTAAAGCGCCAAATTAAGACGTATAAGGACATTCAACCACAGTTTATAAGAATACAAAGGAGATTATGGACATGCTAGGAGAAAATGAACACAAAAATGCTTACGATCTCCACATTGACAGGATCATCAAAACCTCGGTCCACCAGCGTACGCAGTTGAGGAAATTCCTCCATGGCATACAATATTGGGGCAGTAACAATCCCCTACAAACACAAGTATTCCAGAGAAATTCAATACATATGGAAAAGCGATTGAGAATAGCTTCTTAAGACACGATCTTGAATTTATGAATGAGCACATCATGTAAAGGGTATGAAACTACTTTTTATCATACGGCATCTGGAAGCACTAGTCAGTGAGAAACTAAGAACGGCACACAGATGAAAAATTTAATTGGAAATATAAGATGAGAAAATCACTTAAGCACTCATCATTGTTGGAACAAAAATAAAGAGAGATAGGAAGCCTTAGAAGAGTATATGCCTCACTTCTACACTAATGAAAACAATTCTAAAGAGTTCAAATATTCTAGTAGAAGATCCAAGCTCTCAACTCTTCAATTGCAGTAGTTGAATTCTAATTATCATATAATAACAGTAGTAGAGCAGTCGTGTTGACAGTGGCAATGGTGGTGGTAATAGCAGTAGTAGTAGACTAGTAGTAATAGTGGTAGCAGCAGTAAAATAATAGTATAGTAACCGCAAAAGTAATGGTAATAAGATATTAAAACCATAGAGTGATAATTGCTTGCTATTCTTAACTTATAAACATATATCTGACCATGCTGTGAAAATTGAAATCCATTAGAAAAATGAGTAAATCTGTCAGTAAGCCAATGCTCCCAACATCCTAAACTGTGTAGCCACTCTTTTAGGTCAACTAAATTGAGGTAAAAGAATATGAGAAACAACTGACAAGGCCAGAGGAGTTACATGACGAATATCAGACAATGAACCCTTGCCAAGGGTTGCAGATGTGCCCGTGAAATCAAGAACATCATCTATTAACTGAAATGCCAATCCCTGCATGAACAGACATAGAAAGCAAGAAATCAGAACTAAGAGAACTCTTAGGGGTCGTTTGGTGTTAAGGATACCACCAAATAGTCATGGGATTAAATTATAGTGCCACTTAATTTGTTGTTTGGTTGGCAAGTCCGGGATAACTAATCCCGGGATTAATAATTAGTACCGGGATAAGTTATCCCTCCCCTTGGGTGCCGGGTGGTATAGTAATCCCAGGATAACTTATCCCCGATATAAAATAGGTAAATGACAAAGATATCCCCTTAAACCCTTTTTATACATCACTTTCCACATTCATGAAGGGTACTTTTGTCAATAAATAATTTGTTCTTAAAATTATACACTGCATATTATTTTGGATACAACAAACCAAACACTCAATAAGAAATAATCTCAGCATAATTTATCCAATCATAACTA
Organism: Solanum chiquidenum; assembly: GCA_029582725.1. Classification (NCBI taxonomy): domain Eukaryota; kingdom Viridiplantae; phylum Streptophyta; class Magnoliopsida; order Solanales; family Solanaceae; genus Solanum; species Solanum chiquidenum. Next base: position 3,231 of record JAJOOS010023212.1, read on the forward strand.
ACTTAAACAGGTCTTTATTTGTCCAATCACAAGGAAAACCATATCCGCCGAACTGAAATTTCTACCAAGGGTCATGTTATAAGATGCATATCAACAACTTATGAGTATTATATACTAGACTTCCACCCAGACAGCAACAATGGATAAAAGGTCGGAACATAGAACTATTTTTACTACGTTTTACTGAACCATTATAACCTAAAAGTGAATATATTAAGTCAAGTAGGACTCGCAGCAGAAGATTATGCATACCAGATTTTTTCCGTAGTCAAAAGCCAACATGGAGACTTCAGCAGTATGCCCAGCAAGTAGTGCAATCGCTTTGCAACTATTTGAAATCAATGATGCAGTCTTGTAATATGTTTTCTGCATATAATACTCCATGCTGCAACAGATGACTAAGAACATTAATTTCAGAGATATGTTGGTCAAAATGTCTAACAAACAAATAGATGCAGATAATAAATCAGATTGTAAGCAACCTTTAGCGCAATGCATACATGACTAATTTTACAAGTCATTAACGCATGTATTCACTGATCAAACTCTACTTACGCAGCAGAAGTGCTAACTATTCTATGTGTCCCAATAAATATCTATAAATGTTTAATTGTGAATCCAGTTATCCAGTTATTATGGTATATTGATTTGAGATTGTTATAGGAACCCATGAACTTCAAATCTTGGATCTGCCTCCGGAGACAAATGAGTAAAAACACATGGTGTTCTAAAACAGAGATGATATGGCTAAAGTTAGTTACATCCTCGCCAGCTAAGGTGTCAGGTGAGAAGCTAGGCAAAAGTGCAGGTTTAGTATGCATCAGCAGACACAAGATTCCCCATTTATTGGAGCCATAACACCTAACACCCTGAAAGTTAAACACAACGTTGTGTCCTTAAAAGATATATAAGCTAGGTCATATTTCCTGTCTGTAAGCATCATTTTGCTCATAGTATCAGAACATTTTAATTTATCAAACAAAATAATTATGATTCAGTAGTTCATTCATATTTATCTGTTTGCAGCATTTTCTTTGTTGAGTTGATTCACAGGGTAAGCGTTTCGAAAAGAGGTGTTGTTCCTAAAGGAAATGTGGTTTAATGATATCCCATTCTCTGTTCCAATGTTCTAATATTGCTATGTAGCCAGAATTTTAACTCCGGATACCCTACTTATTTTTTTTTATGACAAGGAAAACACGTAGCCGCTACCCTTTGGGTGTGCACAGGGTAAAACCCCCGCTCTTATGCAATAGCTCGCTCCGGATCCCCTTCTTCTACTAAACTGATACAACAAGTTTAAATAAATGAAATATAATAAGAAAAATCTAGAATTCTACAAAAGATGAAGAGAGAAGGAAAAAAATTTATTCATTAATTCTCTCTTCTTCTTGATTTCTTTTATTTTACACTGTTTTGTTAATATTATCAGCAAGTTTATAAGAGAAGTGTTTTCAGCCTTTTAGGAGGCCAAATATTCATGAAGTTGTAGAGAAGTGGGACACGTAATTGGGAAAGAAGATTAGAACTGCTTGCATATTGTGGTCAGTTTATGTCTAAGTGACTACATAGAGAATAAATTGCTAAGCTGGATTATACTTAATGCGCCAGGAGGAAGAAGCTAATGTAGATCACAAAAGATATTCTGACTACTTTATATCATTTTTTTCCCATAATTGACTATTTTCTTGTCATTATCGCCAACTTTATTTATTCTTATATTCTAGTTAAAAACAAGGTCTAATCTATAGTTACATGGTTGTCTTTAGTTAAATATAGAGTTTTGCAGACTTGGCTAAAAGAAGGGCATAGTGGAGGAAAAATATCCATATAGGTGATACCTACTAGTTTTTTTTTAAACTAGTAAGTATTGTATTCTTCAGCATTAGGGAGATGATACCTACTAGTATTTTTTTGAAACTGGTAAGTATTGTATTCTTCAGCATTAAGGAGATGATACCTACTAGTTGGGAACAGGTTCTAGTATTGTTAATACATGAGTCTCTTCCTATCTGCTGCGGCATCTGCACTACCAACTACCTTTAAAAAGAAGTTGAGTGAACAGGGTGATCTAATTATATGATCAAATTTGGGAAGACATAACTATCTACTTAAGAACTCACAGAGTTTTATAATATCTCGAGATATAGATAGCTTTTAGTTGACTTAATTTCAATCAGGGTCCATAAAAATCTAATCCGCACTCTACCAGCATACCTACAACGTTCATCAGAAGAAGTCGTCATTTGCATTGTCTCTCCAGTAACAAGATGTTCCACAACAGTTGCCAGAAGAGATACAACCTACAACATCAGAGTGACAGAGCTGAAGAGAGGATGACAAGAGGTATAACTAAAATAAAGCAACAGAGGTGTTAGCTAATATCAACCTTCTAGCTAACTCCTATCCTTGTTAGCTGGTATTGCCATTTCTCGACTTTTCTTTTAATGGAGGAGAGTCAAAATCCATGCATGAACGGAACAGGTACGAAATTCAGTGTGATTTTTTTTTTAAATAGGAGAAAAAGAACATATATATAGTTGTACGGCCGGAAATAAACGAGCAAAAACCTAAGTTTTGCGATACAATGTATAAGGTACAAAAGAATCACTGAATCACCAACCATAAGAGATTAATTTGCATGAAAGTACACAGGTTAATTAGTTTAAAGTGTATAAAAACCATAATCCTGGACAAATTAAAATTATTTATTGTTGACCATCTAGAAATTTATAGAAAGAAATAATGCACAATGATAATACATCCCCAGAAAAGAAGACTCTGGATAAGTAGGAATAGAACAAGCCTTAATAATTATCATATACTAAAAGTGGGAAGCTCCAAAGTGCAAAGTTGGAACCATTTTACCCCTACACTAAATAAAAAAATTATAAAATATCTAATGTAATTAATTAAATATTAATTTTATCATATTATATTATAATACACATATTATGATGTCCCTTTACATTCTTCTCACTCCTTATATTTAACACCCAGCCCTTTCACATTTCAGTGCTAAAAATTAAAGCCCTTTCACATTTAATTATCTCTATTCAATTTGAAGGTTTAGATTCCAACACTAATAACAATTAATGTATGGAACTTTTTACATCTTCAGTGCATTATTTAAATGTGGCAGCACATCAAAAGTACTATCAAATTACTACATCCTTTTCTTCCTTTTTTCAGTTAGAAATTTTCTTTATTTCTACGTATTTTGCCCAACACCATGTCTTCAAACATATTAATATCAATATCTCTCATGTTTCTTTCCCTTCCAAATGATTCATCATTTGAATTTCAGTTTCCATTGTTTTTGTAGAAGATTTTTATATATATGTTTGAGTATGCATTTATCTTTAATTAAAGTACTATATATGTCACCTAAAGTATCATCAAGTTTGCAAGATTTTTTAGCCTTAACTTACATGTTCTTACTTTTTTATATGTTTTGATTTCTATTTTATTGTACAGAGAAAGTTAAATAATTAATACTATATATATAGTTATATACCATTTAAATTTTTCAATTGCAACACAATTTATATTATGTATTTTGGAATAAACGTGCAACGCACGTTCCCAGAGACTAGTAACAATACTACGAACAACATGGTTCCAACTCTTGTCAATTGTGCAAAGATATTAAATGTTTACTAGGCCAAGAGGAGAAGGCAAAGTATACCTCTGTGTTCTTCAAGGAGGCAAGTGCCACACATGCTCGGGAAAGCAAAAAGTCTCCGGCTAGTACAGCTAGCTGCATCAAATAGGAGAAGAGATAATAGGGTCAGCAGATACCAAGATAACATAATTTAACAATCTACTTTACAAAGAGTTACTTTGGTTAAAAATAAACGCCATTCGTGAAAATTGCTCTTCCACCCATCCATTTCAATACAATTGGTGCATGATTCCTGGCCCCTTTTATCACTCAGCTTGTTCTAGTTCTAAAATGACTGCTTCCATATAATCTAACAATTAAAAAGTGATACCGTTATCTCCAGTTAGCATGTCATATCCAATGTTTTACTTGGTGATATAAGATACTCCCTCTTGATTCAATTTATATAACACCTTATTTTTTCATCACAACAAGCTCAAAATGTTTGACATTATTCCATTAATAGTATTTTTCTACACATCTTTCAGAAGTTTCAAGAATTTAAATCTTTTAACAATAAATAGTTTATACTTTCAAATGATATTTTCTCTATCATGCCAACTTTTCATGATTACATGAATATTTCTTCCATGACCATTAAAATAGTATACAAGTCAAATAACACCTTAAGCTCCTTGGAAATGGAGAAATTCCTGGTAGAGGGCACTTCTCTCAAAATGGGACCTACCTGCCGTGAATTTGGGCCAGTGATTTCCAGATATCAGATGGTTTTAAAAAAACACAATGCAATCTCATTACTGCAACATCTGTTTGCTTGCATTATATGGAAGACACTAACAGGAAATAACATATTTCAGGAAAGGAAAGCGAAGTACTAAGTACCTTATTTCCCATCACGAAGTTTAAAGAACCTATCCCACGTCTTGTGTCAGCATCATCCAGTACATCATCATGAAGTAGGCTGGCAACCTATGATAGAGTGAAAAAAGAAACCTGACTTGAAGAAAGTTGTAAGGAAATGACATTTTAAGATCAATTAATAAACGAGAGGAGGAGAGAATATGAAATATCAACTAAATGGTCATGTGGTGTTTCTGAATGCAGGCCCATTCATATAATTTGCATCAACCATGCCATGCGGTTGGCTCATTGAGCATCAGGGATGAAGGAATACAGGATACATTAAGGAAAAATACCAAAAAAGGAAGAGAAACGTGTCTCGGTCTTTTTTTCTTTTTTTTGATGAGGTATAGAAATGTATTTTGGTCTTCTTTTTCTTCTTTTTGATGAAGTAAGGTGTAGAAACGTGTTCCGGTCTTACTCGCCTTAAATACGAAATTACATCAAACAATCTGGCAAGAGCTGCAGCTGCTTTTCTGTTGGAAAAGTAAGAAACTAGAGAGGTCACCCTTATAAAACCAAGAAAGCAACAATCACCAAACCAACCAACTGGACAAAAACAAACAACTCTGCATCTCTACCGTTCCCAATGAAAGAAATGATCAGCCACCCTTTTAAATTTAACATCCTTCTGCTGTCCTCAAAATTCAGAACAGAACTCCACAAATTTTCCCAGTGAATGCAATTTTTTATGCATGGCTATGGGTAGATTAGTACTTATCATACCATATGGAAATTTTCTTCAGATTGCTCCGTCCTCCTGTTGCTCCCTTACCAATAAAGTGAGATATATCAGTTAAACCCTGTGTTTCTCTGTTGCTTCCTTACCAATCAGGTTTATATATGAGATTCTTTTCATGAATTTATCTTCTATCCCTGTATCAAAAAATCCACCTGAAAGCGTAGTTCATCTATGTCACTTGACTTGTTCATTTTGCCTTTCATGTGCTTGTATCAAAAAGTTTTTTTAAAATCAGGTGCTCGTATCAAATAGTTAGACATCGGTCAGGTACTTTTGTATGGAACCTTCAAATTACACGTAAAACTTGGATTAAGTTGAATGTATTCATATTTGGTATCTGTCTTGTATCCAACACACGTACCAAAGTCCAGGCAACATAATATATCATCAAGAATGTGTGTGTTAAAATCTTGTCATCAAAGTCAATATTAACTCTATATTTACAATCAACTTTGATGGTCTTTCCATCCTATCAGAATAAAGAGACAGAATACTTACATGGATCATCTCAGTGATCTCAGCTATACACTGCTGCCTTGTACGCAAATCCCCGGACAAAGAATCAACATCCACCTGGGGAGCAGATCTAGGAATCTGTACGTTCAATGCAGTTGCCATCAACAGCAAAACCTACAAGAAGTACACCAGTGTATTTATTTTTCGAGGGAGAATGTAGGAAACCATGAGTTGAAAATGAATGTTACATTGGCATGATACAAACTTGAAACAAATCCACGTTATGATGTATCTACCCAAGCAACTGCACTATAAGTCAATAACCTTTAATGCAAATAAGAAGCACCACCAAACTACAATGTTTCAAGAGGGTACTATCTGTGTCGACACCACAAATGTACTTGCTTTGAAATTACAAGACTTCAACTAATGCTAAGACTTCAATTCAAATCCCTTTAAAGAACACCACTGTTCATTAGATAATAAATATATTGGAAAATTGCATATCTAATAAAAAAGGAATTATTTCCTCTAAGTGTTGTTTTTATATATAAAATAAAACTTTATATTCTACTAAAATAAAAAAAGGAGACCCAAGTTGTTAAAAGTAATAGAACTCAGTTCAATTTTGTTTGCCAACTTTTTTTGTTTCTTTAGTCTTTTCATGTTTCCCCCTGTTCTATTCACATTTTTTGTTTTGCTTTTAGTCACCTCTCTTGGAGCATCATGTTTGAACCTACTACAAGTGCAACTAAGGGAAATTCTTTTTTCTTCCTTAGTTTATAGGAAAACGTGTTTCAAGCCTTCTGAGAGAAATGTGTGCAACTACTATTTCAAACCCAAACTTCACTAAACACCAAGCACTTAGTTTTCATCAGCATTTAAAAGGAACTCAGTGATTTAAGAGAATGAGACTTTTTTTGGAAGCTATGCAGCCTTCATCAATGGAAATGTGGATTTTGCTTTTCCAACAATTACTTGATGAAGGTGAAAATTTCTCTCTTTGGACTATCCGCAAAAGCCTGTGCATCAAAAAATGATAAATGTACAGTACACATAGAAATTCAGCTTAGGAGTCACAAATCATACTGTGGGTCGAAACCTCTTTCCTTCTACTCCCAGTTTGAAGAAATATTCAGCAGCTGAAGCCAGCTTTGGGACCTGCTTAAAAATGAAACAGGCTGTCATCTAGCATCATGAATGTAGCAACTGCCAAATCACAGAACAAGTTATATACCTCAGCAACTACCATTGATCTCAGCCTGTTTGTCAGAAGGGATAATTCATCCGCAACAAGGGAAAATGGGTCCACTTGCTCCTGAGAAAAAGAGAATGTGGAACAGTGTGAACTACATTACCCAAAATTATATAAAGCAAGGGGATGTAAAAAGAAAACCGGACGGCGAATAAGATAGGAAAATAAAAGACTTGATGATTTGCATCAGAAAGAAACTCGAACTACTCAGAGAAGACCTTAAAATGGCAGCTCTACAATAATGACACAGACAAAGTCATTCTCGATTCCAAGAAAATTCATCTACTTGCTCGAAGCTTTAAGTATTTTGATTTTGATTTGCCTATCCAGACTAAGACAACTGGAGAGGAATAAAGAGAAGGGGCCTTCATTCCCATATACTCTTGATTAGAATATGGAGAGGCAACTGTGAATACTTCTATAATTGCCTAGACCGTATAATCACCTTTTTCTTCTTGAAATAATTTTTTTTTAAAATCTGTAAAAGATCAGTTCATTAGTAAATAACAGCACTGAGTAGGTGCTGTGGTGTCTTTTCTTAAAATACTTGATCACAACATATTACACGAAATATAAACCATAAGATTCACCAGTGAACATATGATATTAGCAAAAAGAAATGAAGTAATACGATTACTGTAGATTTATGAAATAAAAATGCTATACAAACCTCTGCTACAGCAGTGCTTTGCTGATGAATTTGTTGCCCAATACCACTAAGAGCATTAGAAACCCATGAATGAATTACTCTGCAACCCAAAACCTAATAATCACCAAAACAATGATGATAAAGCATGAAAAGTCCCAAATTAGCAATAATAACAACAAATTCAGCAATTGAACTATGCAATCTTTAAAAAATAGCTACAAGCGGGATTGGCTATATGAATGGGTAGCTCCATTTGAGCTCATCCAGCCTGATATTTTACAAAATACAAAATAAAAAGTACCTGAAGTTTTCTATAATTTTCGGTTGGTAAATATGATAAAGGCCATATTTGTTTGAAGTTATTTGGTCTGAACAGGTCTTAATCATTAAGATCTTAAACAAAGTCTTAATATCATTTATTTTTGTGTGGATACTTTTCAGCACCACTATATCTGCAATAATCAACCATACCACTAACCACCTTTGTCATCACAACCATCATTACAGTCGCCAACTACTAGCCACCACCACCAGTAACCATCTTTGTAGAACAACCATCACCAGCAATTACTACTAGCTGTCAGACAATACCACACCTATGACCTCCATCATTATAATTGTATTCATTGACACCACCATCGCTGCCACATCACTATCAACCACTACCACTATTGAGGCCAATTCCTGCTACCAACCACCTCCACCATCATAACTAGCAGTGCCGCCAACTGCGGCGAACACATCGGCAACCAGCACACATTCTTCATCATCAACACCACCAACTACTAACATCAACCAACTTCATCATCACAACCACCACCATCAGGCTAGACTACAACACCAACCACCTCCACCATCACAACTATCTTCACCATCATTACTAATCACTAATACCAACCATTATCGCCACCACCACTAAAAACCCCTTTCTACCATCACTAGCAAACATGAATGTTTTATTTTATTAAATTAATACTTTTTTATTTAAATTGTATATTTATTATGTTTACAAATAAATAAATTATGCACATTCACATATTGAAAAACATAACATTTTAATCATCTAGTGTTTAGATCCAAGACAACATCTTAATCATTCAAATGTACATTTAGATTGAGACGTCTTAATGTTAATGAAAACAAGTGAGGCATAAAAGACTCCTAAAAAGCTTAGGACCTAAAGAAAATGTATTAGCATGATTAAAACACACAACTAATTGATCTCGCCTATACAGATTGTATACTTTCATTGTGCCCTACTAAATTCTAAATTCGTAGAATGAAATGGACTTCAGCATAGCAGAAACCAATGATATAGTGGAATTGACGAGTCCTTGATCGATTGGAAAAATGGCAAAACTCAAACCCCATATGTCCTTCAACACTTGAACAATTAAAAATTTGCATAATCCCGACTAAAACCAAGAAGCATTCCCGGTTACAGATAAAGAAAAGCAACAGTAGCTAATAATCAGCAAAAACAATGATAATAAAACATGAAAAGTCGCAAATTCGCAATAATAGCTGCCAAACTATCCAATCCAACTAATTGATTGGTTGGCAAGAAACCGCAAACTCAACTCATTCAGAATACCCATTCCCCAGTTAGAGGTTAAAAAAAAAAAGCAACCGTAACTAATAAAACTACAACTCCGAAACCAAAAGAGATTTATTTCACCTTTGGAGGATCGTGGATGTGATTGGATTGATGTAATTGTTGGATGGGACGCGATGAAAATAACCATCGGCATCTACTGAAGCGGTTTCTGGAAATCTGAGATAAACCCTTTGAAAATATCATCGTTCGTTTTCAATTTCTAATTTGTGTGTGCTGAGTTTGAGTATATAATTTGAGTTGCGAAGAAGAATAAGAAGAAAGAGGAGAATGGTCAATGTAAAGCGGCCCACAGGCCCAGGGTTGTGAGCAAAAAGCAACCATTGTATTCATTTAGGAAATTCCTAATTTGTCCTTCAAATTGGAACACAACGAATTCAAGATTATTTTTTTGGTAAACTACAAAAATCTCACTAGTTTAGATCCTAGTTACTAGGATTCTCGATAGTTTTTGATATTACATTTTATATCATTTTTAGTTATTGGATATATGTGTCGAGATACGTCAGATACGTGATTTTAAAGACTCAGATATGTGTATCAATCGGGTGTATAAGCCGAGATACGCGTTTGAAATACTTTTGAATTAAATGATTTAACTTAATGCCTTAATTAGCGGAGTAAATTATGGGATACAATTGAAGCTAGATACATGTTTTAAAGTGTTTGAATTAAATGATTGTACTGATTTGCTCAATCAATAGAGCAATTCACTTCTATTAACGACCTTTGAGGATCTGCAACATAACAACTTCAAATTTTTTTTTCAAAAATATAGAATTTCGGTCATTCTTTTTTGAGAAACATAAAAAATGTATAAAATCTTCTTATTTTCATTAATTCAATTTTATTTCTTCGAATATTGATCTCAATAATAGCCATTTTATTCCATTTCAAAACTGTGATTGTAAACCTGTTTTTCACAATAGCCAGATTCATATACATACTAGATACATTAACAGGAAAATTATATTCAATACATTAACGACTTAGATACATTAAAAGAAAGCAGATACAAGACATTGAATGCTTAGATGCATTAACATAAAAGATCAAATACATTAAAACATTACACCATATACATGAAACAAAAAACTAGATACATAAGATATTTAAAATCAAACACAATTCATAGTCGTCGATGGTGAAAGCGAAGGAAATTGGCTGAATAAAGATGACAGTGTCGACAACGACGGCTGTAATAGTCAGGAAATTAGAAGTGCCAATGCCGAGCCAAGGTATAAAATTGATAAAGATTCCGGTTACTCAAATCTCGCTCTTGTTGTTGTTGTTTTTTTTGTATAGAATTTGCAAGTTTTGGTTGTGAAATTGTTTAGTTTAAATACAATTAATGTTTGAATATGAGTAATCCTCATGTCTTTGTTGAGAGGATGAACACAAATAATTTTTGATAGATACTCTGAAGAAATTATGTAGTGAAAGAATGAAAGAAGAGAGAAAAAATGGTGGATAACGTGGGGGTGGGGTAGTAGATTGAGGGAGGTTGAATTGTTAAAGTACTTTCAATTAAGGAATTTAAATTTTAAGATAATTATGCAATACATATTTAAGGATTTGTGTATCTGATTTAACCTTTTATAATTGGGTAAACTACATAAATCCCACTAGTTTAGATCCTAATTATTAGGAAACTCGATAGTTTTTGATATTATATTTTATACCATTTTTAGTTGTTGGATACATGTGTTGAGATACGTCAGATATGTGTATCAGTCAGGTGTATAAGGCTGAGATACATGATTTTAAAGACTCAGATATGTGTATCAGTCGGGTGTATAAGGCCGAGATACGCGTTTGACATACTTTTGAATTAAATGTTGTAACTTAATGCCTTAATTAACAGAGTAAATTATGGGATATAATTAAAGCTAGATACATGTTTTAAGCGTTTGAATTAAATTATTGTACCTATTTGCTTAATCAATAGAGCAATTCACTATTGTTAACGACCTTTTCGGATCTGCAACATAACAACTTCAAAAAAATTTTCAAAAATATAGAATATAGTTCATTCTTTTTTTAGAAACATAAAAAGTGTATAAAATATTCTTATTTCCATTAATTCAATTTTATTTCTTCGAATCCTGATCTCTATAATAACCATTTTATTCCATTTCAAAACTGTGATGGTAAACCTGTTTTTCACAATAGCCAGATTCATATACATACTAGATACATTTGTAGACAGTGAAGTTTTATTGATAAATCCATACTAAATTTAGATTAAATCTTAAATTCATGATACGTTGACCAAGTCAAATTACTGGTTAATAAAGTCGAATTAATATTTAAGTCAAAATTATATGACATAAATCAAGTCCAAATAACATTTGGGCCAGTCCATTAAATTGACAAGATGAGCCCAACTCTATGTTCTTCAGGCCTAGGGGCCAAAATTGCTTGGACCAAAATACCCCTAAAGCCCTAGCTCAAGCCTATATAAAGAGGTCTTCATAAGACCAGAAGAGACACACATACATACACACATAAATACATAGTTGCTCTTCAGTGGTGATCTGCAAGTCTTCCTCATACAAAGAAGTCTTCGCTCCAAGTGTTGAGCCGCAAATATTCCGCCAAATCAAGAACATCTGTGAAGAGAAGAATCAGGGGATTACATATCTTTTTTAAGAGATTTTATAAAGATTGTAACCTTCGCATTAATTCAAATACAAATATTATTGTTTGCTTGCTATTTTTCTTTTCATGTTTACTGTATTTCTGGATTAAAACTTTAGACGCTTACAAATTGGCACGCCCAGTGGGACAATCTTTACCTCTCATCTCTTCTCTTCAAGACAACCAAAGTTTAAAAACACCGAGATGACTTTCAAGAAGATCAACTCGAAATCTGCATCTGCATCCAAATCTGGATCTACATCCTATCCACATCTGCATTCAAATTTGGATCTACATCCGTATCCGCATCTGCATTCAAATATGGATCTACATCCGTATCCGCATCTGGATCAAAATCTCCATTTGCATCGGCATCGAAATCCGCATCTGTATTCGCATCTGCATCTGCAAAAACTGATGGATCCAAGTTCTGCATCGATGTCAAAAACATCCTCGATGTTACTGCGGGAAGCATGAGACCTATCACAAGGAACCAAGCCAAATTGCTGGAACAACAAGCCTCACGAGTGCCGTCCGAATCTGCTACTGTCTTTGGTTTGTCTCCAAAACATGTGAAGTCTCCTGCAAAAGCTGCAAAAGAAGACATCGCCAAAATGGTCGAGAGGGTTCTTGCCCAATTGAGCCCATCTACATACGAGAAATCCTTCGCTTCGGCCGACAATGATGTCTTAAGCACGGGATCTACCCCACATAACATGTTTGCATCTCATGTTAAGGAAAATCAATGCTATTCTCCGCCACCTACTATGGTAATGCACGCAATGGTGACTAACGCTTCATCCGTAGAAGAACAACTCGTGAGCTTAACAAGAGCTATTGAAGGCTTGACCAAGTACGTTCAAGATCAATATGCTCGAATTGTTAAGCTAACTGATAGGGTGGAGGGCATGATGGAGGAAGAATCAAGTCACGCACTTGGAAAACGCCCACAAGTCCAAGAGACAGTCGATCGCCCCACAAAGCAAGTTGAATATACTAAAGAGATCCAAGTTTCTTCGGAAGGAACAATCCCGATCAACCAAATCAGGGAGTTCATCATGGGGACCATTAAATACAAGTACGAGGTTGCTACAAAATCCTTATTGACATATGCAAGGCCATACACTGCAAGGATTGATAGTTTGAAAATGCCTGCTGGTTATCAACCTCCAAAGTTTCAACAGTTCGAAGGTAAGGGAAGCCCAAAGCAACATGTGGCGCACTTTATTGAAACCTGCAATAATGCTGGAACATACGGCGATTACCTCGTCAAACAATTCGTCTGCTCCCTTAAAGGCAATGCTTTTGATTGGTACACGGACCTTGAGTCTGGTTCCATTGATAGTTGGGAACAAATGGAGCAAGAATTTCTCCACCGCTTCTATAGCACAAGACGTACTGTAAGCATGGTGGAACTTACAAACACACGTCAGCGAAATGAAGAACTGGTCTTTGACTTCATCAACCGATGGAGGCATGCAAGTCTAAACTGTAAAGATAGACTTAGTGAATCTTCGGGCATAGAGATGTGCATTCAAGGTATGCATTGGGGTCTCCGCTATATTTTGCAAGGCATAAAGCCTAAAACTTTTGAAGAGTTGGCCACTCGCGCTCATGATATGGAGTTGAGCATGTCGTCTGTCACGACCCAAGCCTAGGGCCTAGACGTGACATGGCGAATGAGGAACCCGAAGGAACCCCAAACAAGCCTCTTCAAACTTGTCATCACACTTCATCGGTCGCGGAAGTACATTCAACATTAATTAATGGGAAATAGGGACT